>CM061141.1:55536769-55756769 GCA_030789695.1 Scilla litardierei
TTGGGGAGAAAGTGTATTTGGAACCAAAACTTTGAAATTAAAAGTGTAACATGATCCATTAAATAAAACAAAGTAAAAAATTAGCGTAAAAATTCCGCGGAACAATAAATCAGCGTAAAAAATTTAAGTTAATACCGTCACCAAAAATACCCTGAGCTTTTTTCACGCCCTGCTTCCCAAAACAGCGGAGGCGAAGCGTGACTAGACCCGCTTAGGCCAAAGCTAAGGAGCCCTGACCCAATAAACGTCTGTGTGGTACCAAGGCAAAGGTACAGGTCCCTGCATGTTAGTACAGAACAATAAAAGTACAAGAAGGAAAGAACATCACAAATTTTATTCCAACATTCAATAGTACCAAGTCTCAACACCCGAAGGGCTACAACAGCAGAAAAGTAAATCTAATGGTGCAAGCACCCAACCTAAACAAAGAAACATAAAAGGTGCTACGCACCCAACAAAGGTAATAACGCCTCTGGAGTCTGCTACTAAAAGTCTCTAACTCTGATCCTCCTCGGGGTCGTACTCGGGATCGACGCCCTCTGGCTCCACGTCGGCAGGCAGGTCAGTCTCTTCCACGTACTCTGGCTCAATCTCTGACGTACAACGCCAAAAGAAGGAACTGTACGTCAGTCAAGGTCTACAAGAAAAGATTAGACCAAGCTACAAGTGTACCATTTACTTACAACGTTTTACTGGTTGATTAACATACTGAGGTTTTAACAACAGAAAGAAAACACAACAGGAAAGTAAACAAGACAAGTAGTAGTCATAGCGAGTGCTATGGACTACGGGACTAGCCTACAGGTGTCAAGACAAGACAAAACACGGAAGCCAGACACGACAAAACAAGACACGAAAGGGTTCACGCCTGTTCGGTTTGAGGGGGATCAATCCCTCTTGCCGCTTGCACGCTCAACCCTACCCCATAACCCCAAGAATCATGACAAGACATGGGATCACTTGCTCTAGCTTGACAAGTGCCTAATTTCTCTCTGAGTTGTGTATCGGTACATGGGATCACCTGCTCTAGCTTGACAGGTGCCCAATTGCCCATCGGGCTGTGAACTTGTACAAGGAATCACTCGCTCTGGCTTGGCGAGTGCCCTATTGCCCAGCGGGCTGTGCAGACGGAAAAGAACAAGACACGACAAAACAGGAAGGGGTTGTACTAGGGTGTCCACAACTCATGCACACGCATGTCAACCCTATGATGTCAGAAATTGTTGTTGTTGAACTCAGATTTCGTTGTCAAATCTGAGCCATCAAAGGCGTCCCGGACGCTATCATTTCACGTCCGGTCCTCAATGATCAAGACTAACAGTTCTAGCAAAATTAAGGCCTAAACACGGCCAAGAACGCAAGTGATACACTTGCCTGTGAGCGCGTCGTCTCCCTGGTACGCCTCGTCCAATCGTCTCGTCGGCGGAAAAGTGTCTGAAAATCGTGACACGGCGACGGTGTCAGATCACGATTCATTAATCCCTATTAGAGTTGTGTCTTGGTTATCGGGACTATCCTATCCAGTTAAAAATCACATTTTTAATGAATTTACCTAATCGACGATCTATCATATGTGTGCATGCATAACGTCCATTCGTCGATTTCTACGGTTTGTACGATGTTTTAAAGATCAGCGGAAAATAAATTTAATTTGATTAGGTTGCTGATTTTAATTAGGGTTTGATCATCTATTGTGTAGGTTACTACGAATTTAGAGAACTAACCTGGAATTGACGGTTGCACAAAGATCCGGCGTCGAATCTGGAAAGGTGGAAGCTTTGAGTCGTCCGGAAATTCCCAAACCGCGGGTAGCGCAGCGAGAACGTTGATTGCCGGTGGTGGTGAAGATTTCAGCGTCTCTCGGCGTCGTTGTTGCTGGATTCTGAGATGAGAACTCCATGCTAGGGCAAAAGAAAGGGAAATGAGAGAAGAGGGAGAGCTTTGGGGAAGGTGGAGGACGCAAGGATGGAGGAGGAAGAGCAAGGGGAGGTCGTGGGAGGTAAGGAAAGGTGTTTGGGGAAGATGGAGACTGAAAGCAATCAGGAGAAATGAAAGAGAAAGCCCCGTTTAAATAAGAAAATGAAACGGCAGCTAGAACAGAAATTAGGGTTTCGGGGTCAACTAGTCGGTCAGAGAAGGGCGGTCGACCGACTAGTTTGGAAACTAGTCGGTCGGTCGTATAACTGTGACCGACTAAAGCCCAAACCGTGAACAGGGTTGTTGTAGAATTTATAGAGTTAGTCGGTCTGTGAAGGCTCGTCGACCAACTAGTTTGCAACCTAGTCGGTCGGCCAGTGTTCATAGACCAACTAAAGGGTGAAAATGGTCAACAAGATATTTTGAAAGTTAGTCGGTCTGAGAAGGATACTTAACCGACTAGTTCGTCAACTAGTCGGTCGGTTTTCGTTCTTTGACCGACTAACGGTAAACAGTAACCTGATGCGAAAAATGATCTCTGTACTTAGTCGGTCTGCGAAGAAGTGTTGACCGACTAGTTCGATAACTAGTCGGTCGGTGGTTGAACTTAGACCGACTAAGCGTAAATAGTAACTCAAGGGAAAAACCTGACAAAAACTAGTCGGTCCATGAGGAGTTGTTGACCGACTAGATGGACATCTAGTCGGTCGGTTCCTCAACGTGAACCGGCTAATTGGCATAGGAAGTCGCAGATTGAGGCGGGAAGCTTCGGAATGATTCTAATGAGTTCCAAGAGTGATCCTATACTAAGATGTGAGCGTGGAGAAGTAAAAGAAAGAAGACGAACAATTTCATATAGATATAAATAACATTCATCATACAAAAACCAGCCGTTACAGCTTTGTTGTTCTGCGCCGAATGTGTAAAAAAATTTACGTTAATACCGTCCCCAAAAAATACCCTGAGGTTTGTTGTTCTGCGCCGAATGCGTAAAATAATTTAAGTTAATACCGTCACCGAAAAATACCCTGAGGCGCCGAAGGCGTCCGCTAAATGTTTTTACGCTAATTTGTTGTTCCGAGCTAAAGGCAACCACGCTGAATTTGTTGTTCCACACTGAATGCGCTCGCGCGTTGTTCCGCGCCAAAAAACGGCGCCCGTGCAATTTTTTTACGAATTTGTTGTTTTGCGCCGAATTTGTTGTTTCGTGCCGAATGTGCTCACGTGTTGTTCCGTGTCGAATTTGTTATTCCACTAAATTTTTTACGCTAATTTGTTGTTCCGCGCTGAAAGCGCCTGTACCGAATTTGTTGTTCAGCGTCAAAGACGCCCGCGCCGAATTTGTTGTTCTGTATCAAAGGCGCTCGTGCGTTGTTCTGCACCGAAGGCGCCCGCACCGAATTTGTTGTTTCGCTCCGAAGACACCTACGCCGAATTTGTTGTACAGCGTCGAAGGCGCCCATGCCGAAGGTGCCCGTTCCACTAAATATTTTTACGCTAATTTGTTGTTCTTTTAAATTTTGGCTGTGAAAATAATTTTTTGGAGAAAAAAATTTCTCGGGGGAAATCGTAAATGAACCGTGTCCGTGAGCATGGATTATGACTAGTCTATATACATTTAACAATCTTTTTGAATTCTAGGGCTAAATAGGAAAGGTAAAGATTTGATGTGATTTGGTCTTGGGAAATGGAAGGTTGAGATGAAGTTTTGAAACCATGAATGTGAGCATTGAAATTTGGTCCAGCTTTGAAAATTGGTCCAGCTTTGAAATAAAGGGAGCTTTGAAACCATGAATGTGAGCTTTGGAGCTTTGAAAGCAGCCAGTGAACCTGTTTCCGGCACCCGCGTCGGAGGCGCTTGCTAAATTTTTTTACGATGATTTGTTGTTCCGTGCCGAAGGCACTCGCGCCAAATTTGTTGTTCTACGCGAATTTGTTGTTCCGTGCCGTATTTATTGTTTCGTGTCGAATGCGCCTGAGCCAAATTTGTTGTTCCACGTCAAAGGCGCCCGCACCACTAAATATTTTTACGCTAATTTGTTGTTCTTTTAAATTTTAATAATTTTTTGAGGAACAAAGATTTCGTAGGGGAAAATCTTAAATGGACGTGCCCGCAGGCATGGGTTTTTAATGCTAATTTGTAGTTCTGAGCTGAAGGCGCCCGCGTCGAATTTGTTGTTCTACGCTAATTTATTATTTTGCGCCAAAGGCGCCCGCATCGAATTTGTTGTTCTGCGTCAAAGACGTCTATGCCGCTAAATATTTTTACGCTAATTTGTTGTTCTTTTAAATTTTAATAATTTCTTGGTGAACAAAAATTTCGCTGGGGAAAATCTTAAATGAACCGTGCCCGAGGGCACGTGTTATGACTAGTATGTATGTATGTATGTATGTATATGTGTGTGTGTGTGTGTGTATGAGAATAATGGCTATCATACGCCATATAAGAGCCTCTCTCATACGTCCTCTCACATAAAGCACCCAAGTACAACCAAGTACAAGCCCATGTGGGCTTGTACTTGGGTGCTTTATTGGAGAGGGCGTATGAGAGAGGCTCTCATATGGCATATGATAGCCATTATTCTATATGTGTGTGTGTGTGTGTATGTAATCATATATATGATATGTGTTTGCAGGAGGGGATGGGGTGATTAAAGATTGAAAATGTCATATATATCTTAATCTTAATTAATCCAAACACATCAAAGTTTGAATATAATTAAGTTTGTAGAATGGTATCATACTTGAAGTACATGGGTAGATAAATGAAATCATACTCAAAGAGCGACTATCCTTCAGTCGCAACAATGCTGTTCTACGCAGTGCAATGCTGATCCAACAAAGTAATCAAAAAATCTAGACTATAACAAAAAAACTAGATCAAAATTAGATTGACGTGCATGCATTAAGTAAGATATATTGATTAAAGACTACATTGGGATACAAATTAGAACGGGGCTTGTTGGGTACAATATTAGTCATGACAGTTGTACGAAGCATAAAGCTACGTCAACAAATACTGATACTAAGCCCAACCCCGTTATGCCAGCTTACTACGACTACTACTCTCAGACTCTCTTACCTCACCTCAACCATACTAATCACCATCACGACTTGGCAAGGCATGTCACTCACCTATCTATTAGGTATTGGTGTTTTAGACCAATATTGTTTTGAAGATGATCACAACATTATGTTGTTTGTAATGACTCTATGTTTTAGTCTCATGTTTATCATATGGAGAATAGATTTTTAGAGACTAAATGCTTGGTGCAAGGATGGACACAAAATGGAGCATTGCCAAGGCTTGGAGCTTGATGAAGGGAAGCTCATCAAGAGGTGCCAAAGCTTGGAAGATGATGGGGAGCATCAAGGCATCAAGAGCTTGAAGCCTTAGACTCTAGGAGATGCAAAATATAATCCATGTAATTTCCTTTACTTGCATTTCTCTTTTTGAGTCTAGGATTTTGTAATGCCTTGATAGATGGTCTACTCATTCATGCATATGCATTAACCATCTTATTGAGCCTTAGGATGATCATATAATCCAACCCAATAGGTTTCCCCAAGCCAAAGACTCAATTGAAGTCCCTGATCTTCCAACAGGCGACTGTTAAAGGCAGGACAGGTGCCTGGTCAGCCTTCTACAAGCGACTATTGTGCACAGCTCAAGTCATATTTTCTTGAATCTTTTCTTGAGCTTTTAGTTCAGGCGACTGAAGTCCATTTAACAGGAGTCTGTCTACCATCAGGCGCCTGAACATTGTTTTGCAGTCATCTGTATGCCAAAGTGTGTATCCTGTCATTTATGGGCATCACTCCATCTTGTGGGTCAGTCGACTGATGTAGAGTTTACAGTCGACTGTCATTCTTCAGGCACATAGACTTTGCTCTTCAGTCGTATGAATGCACAAGTGCAAATGTTCTGTTTTTCCTGCTCCATTCCATCCCAAGTGAAAGTCGCCTGACGAAGTCTTTACAAGCGCCTGCACATTGTACAGGTGCATGTGTAGTCTTCTACAGTCCCCTGTCCTGGCTCAGATTATAGCCGTTGGGATTAAATCTCGTCGTTAGCCAGTTGCATGTCAATCTTTATACAGGTGCATGTCGATGACGTTTCAGCTCAAGTTCTAGCCGTTGCAGAATTCTTCCATTGGACTTTTTGCTTGGTTTTATAGGGTTTTTTGGGGCCTCTTATAAATAGGAATGGCCTTAGTTCATTTAGAACTCTTGGAACTCTTGAAGATTATTGAGAATCTCAAAGCCATTCACAATCTCTCATTTCCCTCTCATGAGCTCTAATCTCTTTATGCTTCGAAGCTAGCTCAATGGAAATCATCCAAGTGCAATCGAGCTCATATCAACACTTGGAGATCCTCTTCCATGCCTTCTTCTTCATATTGAGTACGTTCATCTCAAGGCATAGTGTCATGCCCTATTTTGCATTATACGTGTATTCTACTGAATACGCGTGGTATTCCTATCTACGGTGCATATGTAGGCATTAGATAAACGAAGATATCGATGTATATGACTTAGTGCAAGGGGGATTACGCCGTAATACGTGACTAAGGAAAATGAATGCGAAGTGTGAAGGCGAGAGAAGTGTGAAAGATGTCGTGGGTGCAAACAACAGGAATGTGTTAGACGCGTGTGTGAGATGCGTGTATGCATGCATGGATAGGCATGGATGTGTGTAGGAAGAGCCATGCAAGTGTGAAAGGGGTTAGGGGTCAATGGCAATCCCCGTAAATTTTTAGAAAGGTCAGGGGCAAAACGGTCTTTTTGACTAAAACTGCTGCGCGTACATACTTAAGTGGTCGGTACCTAAAGTAATGGCACACTTGTAATTAGTGGGAAGTCAAGAGGGTATTTTGGTCATTTGACATGTTGCATGCTTATCCTAAGAGTTTTCTAGAGAGAGATATTTTGAAGGAAGATTCTCTCTTTTTCTTTAATCTTCCTTTTCTTTTCTCTTTCATTTTCTTCCTCCCTTTTTCTTCCCCACATGGCCGGCCACCATGCTCCCCCTTTCCCCTAATTCTTCAACTCAACCCCCTAATTCTCCCATACAAAAATTATGTATTTCAAGTAGGTTGAAGAGAGAAAGAAGATGGAGAAGAAAGGAAGAGAAAGAAAGGAGGAAAATCATGCTTTTGAGGTAGGAACTTCTTTGGTTTGGAATTCCACTCCTTTATTCTTGAAACCATGTTTTTAAAGCATGTTTTACTTAATTTGAATTAGGGATGATGAAATTTCATGAGCTATGTTCCAATTTCACAAAATATCCCAGGAAATTCTTAGTAAAAACATCTCCTTTAAAAGCTTGAATTTTTGTTTTGTGTTGCTGCTGTCATTAATGTTACTGTAGCTCGAATTGGATTTCGAAAAAAATATGAGAATGTATATCTTGAAGTTCTACCCCAAAATTATTTAAAATTTGATATAGTTTCAATTCAAAATTTAGAAGAAATAAATACATCTTTGCAGCATGTCTGTTTGAATCTCTGAGTTAACACAGTTTAGTAACATTGTTCTACAGAGCTGCACACATCTTGGACTTTTATGATTTTAGTCTTGTTGGAAAGCTAACAAGTTTTTCTCAAAGTTCATCAAACTGCTCTCATGTCGAAATTCTGGCTAGAACATGCTCAAAATTGGCTTTGAACTAAGACCTTAAAATCTGTCTGAAAAACAGAATTGACATACTTCACTAATTAATTCACCATAAATCATATAGTTCATATTTTTGCATGAAAGTTTATCTGTAGATTCCTAACTGTTATATCTTCAACTTTCATTGATAAAGTTATGTTAAATTCCCAAGAGAAATGGATGTATTATGTTGATCTTTATGGATGTCATTGCAATTTCAGCAAGCTGAATACACTAAAGTGCTATTCTTATTCCTTAAATGTGGTTAATTGGCCATTATTATGTTTGCCTAATATGGTTGCATGGTGAAATGAATCCTCATGGCCTTGGCACATGTAAATGTTATTACATTGCTTCGTTATGAATGATGCCCATCAGGTGTTCGATGAAATGCCTCAATGAAAGCAAAATCCAATAATTTGAGTAACGTGCACATGTTAATGTTTGCTTTGTGCCACGGTGATGATTGGTGAAATTAGAGGCTTGAATGGCATGGGAACGTTATGTTTGTGAGTGGATGATGTGTGGAGATAGAGGGCATGTCACGTGAGTGCATGACACTATGTTGGATGATGGACAGCTGAGGTGATGTGTGCTTACCCATGCCATTAAGACCCCTAACGTGTCATTTATGATGTTAACCAATGAAATTGAATAATTCTCAGTCCTCTCTAATGAGGGTGAGTTAGCAAAGCCCGGGTTTTAGGTGGGGTTTGAGTAAATTGTGGATATGAGGCCTGGACTGAGAAGTTGGGGGAAATGATTATGTGATATGTGATATTTACACCCACTCGCCTTGTCGGGAGTGGAGGGGACATACGGATGTTGTGTTACTATGTGGAGAGCCTCACTCCTACCAGGGACGGGAGAACTGAGAGGCCCGGTGTACAGTGCCCGTGTCCACTGCGTCGTGTGCTATATTCATCCCAAATTTGGGGTGAAGTCTAGGTCCTGGTATCACACAGTTTACCCAAGTTCTAATTAACTCAATTCTAAAATAATAAAATAAGATTTGTGTGTTACTTCTACTGCGGGCAGCACTTCCCTTCCCTTTGCCCGTAATTTGTGGCTTGGTGTCATGCTTCAGGCACTTGCACTATTGTATTTGATATTGGTTGCTTGAGCCTCATGTTATTATTATTGTTACTATTATTAATATTATTTGTGCTAACCCCTTTTCTTGCAGTAACTCGACATGGACCGCAGGTATGATTCCTTTGATTATCTATTTAATTTTCATTATATCACTTAGATTCATGCTCTACTTCTCTTGCTTTCCTTGTGATCTGATAACCCTAAAATGGAGTTCCAAACCCAAGTTGGTTCCTACTGGGGCACGCATTGACGTGCTCCCCCCTATTTTTCAGGTAGCAGGGTTAGCTCGGTTGGAAGTGATTTGGAGCCGGGTTCAGGGATAGCATTTGATGTACGTTGTCATGTGGTGTGATATGGTGGTATTGGGAGGTGGAGAATGATGGAGTAAATGTAGTGGTATACCTGGTTATGTAAATAAATGGAAGTTGTATATATGACATGTTGTTACTGTACTAGTTACCTGTGGTGTTGTTTTGATATTACTGTGAAGCTTCACTTGTACTATCCCAGCATGTGTGCAGTGACCTGCTTGTTCAATTTCTCCTTTCCCGTTCTTTTCCTCTCTCATCACCCTCACTCTTCAGAATACTTGGAAAAAAAAAATTTAATTAAGTATTGAGTATTCTGGGGAACGGGGCGTGACACATAGGTAAGAGAATTTATTTCATATTTGTGAAGTGAAACCCTAACTTTCTTAGTGAAAGTTGGTTCCTCTCTTTCTGAGAGTTTTACCACTAACTTTCTTTGTGAGAGTTAGTTTCTTTCTTTGTGAGAGCTTGGTACTCTCTTTGTGAGAGCTTGGTACTCTCTTTGTGAGAGTTTGTTTCTCTTTGTGAGAGTTCATATCTCTTTGTGACATTGTATTCACTACCTTGTGTATGATCATAGTGAATATTTGGTGTGGCTAGATGTACCCAAGTTGGAGAACCAGAGTAAAATCTATGTGTTAGCGTTTGCTTGATTGTGTTGTTTAAATTCCTCTTGCACTTATAATTCTGCATTTGCAAGTTTAATTTTAATTACATGATTATTGTCATTACTCTTTTCATCCCCCCTCTAGAGTGTTTATTGTTAAGATTAAAAGGCATAGACGGTCCTTACAATTGGTATCAAAGCGAGATTGAAGCATACAATAATGATGGCATTCAACGCTTCATCCATGTCTCATGAAGAAGGTCTATCAACCGTTCGACCCCCACTCTTCAACAGAACAAATTATCCAAGTTGGAAGATCAAGATGATGATCTACTTGGAGGGTCAAGACCTATGGGACGTTACAGAGTCTCCTCTTGTGAAGCCTTCTACACCCGCGGCTACTACGACAAAGGCAGAGAATGATTTAATAAAATTCAATGCGAGTGCAATGAATGCATTCCATTGCGCCATCACTCCAAATGAGTTCAACCACATCTCCATATGCAAAATGGCCAACGAAATTTGGCATACATTGGAGATTACTCATGAAGGGACTTCAAAGGTAAAGAAATCTAAACAAAGTGTGTTTAGATCTAAATATGATTTGTTTAAGATGCAAGAAGAGAGAGCATCTCGGAGATGTTCACAAGGTTCACAGACATCGTGAACGCCTTGGAAGGACTTGGGAAGGTGATCTCCCAAGAGAATATGTCCAAATACACCGTTGAGGTGTGCATTGGGAATCTCATGGCGTATGAAGTAAAGCTTCACTACAAGAAGTAGATTCAACCATTCAAGCCTGAGAAGCCTGAGAAGCAAAAGGGGATTACATTCCATGCCAAGAAGGAGCCAGTCAAATAGAGAAAGAAATTACATCAAGAAGCTTCAAGTGAAGATGGAGAAGATGAGGCTAATGGTGATGAAATCATGGAGCTTGCCAAGCAACTAAGAGCATTTCTCAAGGGCAAGTAAGTTAACTCTTTTTCAAAGTTTGCCTCTAAATCTAACAAGATTTGTTATACTTGCAGTGGTAAAGGTCATCTCTCTACCAAATTTCCTTCCAAACCCTCCAAAGATTCTTACAAAGGGAAAATATTGTAAAGGCAACTCCAAGTACAAAAACAAGAAGAAGGGTCTTGTTGGCACATTTGATGACTCAAGTAAGGACTCGTCAAGTGATGAAAAAAAGATGACAAGGAGCAAGCCCACATGTGCTTCACGACAGTCGATGATTCGTCATCAATCTCTTCAAGCTCAAGCGAAGAAGAGGTGGAGGCATGGCTCAACACCAATGAAGAAGTGTGCTGCATGGCAAAAAGGGAAGAGTCTTCGTCAAGCTCTAGCGAAGAGAAATCCGGGATGAAGATGAGGTGGAGCCAAACCTATCGTATGAGGAGCTTGAATATGGATACAATGTGGTCTCCAACGGGGCAAGTAATTGCATCAACTCATACACTAAATTAAAAGCAAATTTTAAAAATGCTATGAGTAGGGTGCATGAATGAGAATCTACTAGTGTAAATGTGAATGATGTGCATGTTTGTGACACTAGTGAGAGAGATACACTTCTCTCTCAAGTTAAGAAATTGAGCATTTCTAATGAAAAATTGCTTGCTCAAAACCTTAGCTTAGAGTCTCGCATTCAACAACTTACATTTAAATGCGAAGAGGAATCCCAAAAGCTCAAAAGCTTTGTTCATTCTAGGGATTCACTCCACGATTTGTTGGAAAAACAACATCCGGCAAATCATAGAGGAGGTTTGGGTTAAATTCAAAATGTGGTATTTAAACCCACCTCTAATTCTTCAAATGGTGCAAATTCAAGAAATATTGCTAAAGCACCTAAGAAGAATCATCATACTTTCTTGTATAACAATAACACCAATAAGAAGCTTGTAAATCACAAAGTGATGAGGGAGAATGAGAATTCTTCATTTTGTGCTAAGAAGTAAAATCATCACTCTATGCAAGTCAAGAAATTTATTTCTACACCTAAGCATGCCACATCCACCCATCTTGCAAAGGCAACCCCATTGCCAAGGAAATCCTTAAGTCTTTGGATTCCAACTAGGTGTAGTGTGCGAGAGATGGAAGATATATCAACTCTTTAGTTAGAAATGTGATCAACTCATGTGATTACAATCGGAAGTCGGGTTTGGTTCCATAATGTTGAGGTCTCACACACATGTGCATATTGCATGGATATTTTGCTTTAATGTTTATTCTTAAGCATACACATTGATTGCGTGTGATGTTTCATGATTTTGAAAATATTTTCAAATTGTTTTTCATGAAAATGGGACCTTGGGGATTTCATTGTCATACATTCACTTGTTAATCCATGTGTATGACAATGGGGGGAGTTAATATGTTAAGTATGTTCAAAACTATTTTAAAACATATTTTTAACTCTCATTTTGGGTTATTTTTGAGATGATTTTTACAATTGGTTATTATGGTCTCAAACTTAACCCATTGATGTTGCCAACATGTTCCATGTTATATTTTCTATAGGCTATATCATTTGTATCAATGATGCTTGATTTTTCCTATATCTATGCACTGATACTATTTTGGCCCATGACTCCAAGTATTATTATCTTCAATTGGTAAATATTTCCTTTCTTTTACAATTGATATTAATCCTAGAAGTCAACTTTTTGACCATTTCTATGATCTAGTTGAAACATAGGATAGTGATTGATACCCACGTTAAATCTACAGTTAGGTATCATACATCTCTTAATCTCTTGGTTATTTGTCACATTTTTAAAAGGGGGTCAATGACAAGAGTTAATTCTTGTATGTTTGATGTCCACCTTTTTGACAATGACAAGGGGAGGGTGGTATGGATTATGTAAATCATACATATGCATTTATAGGGAGAGGGATACTAATACATGTTTATTTACTACAATTGGTTTATGTAATCCATGCAAATTATATGTCACTATTGATCATACTTAGATTATTTACAATTGGTTACATATGTTCAATTGGTGCATATAAGTAGGGTGAGCTCATTAGCATTGTGCTTTAATTGTTTATATTGTACATAATGTGTGTCATCATCAAAAAGGGAGAGATTGTTAGGTAGTGGTGTTTTAGACCAATATTGTTTTGATAATGATCACAACATTATGTTGTTGCTAATGACTCTCTATGTTTTAGTCTTATGTTTATCATTTGGAGAATAACTTTTTGGAGACTAAATGATTGGTGCAAGGATGGACACCAAATGGAGCATTGCCAAAGCTTGGAGCTTAATGAAGGAAAGCTCATCAAGAGGTGCCAAAGCTTGGAAGATGATGGGGAGCATCAAGTCATCAAGAGCTTGAATCCTTAGACTCTAGGAGATGCAAAATGTAATCCATGTAATTTCCTTTACTCCATTTCTCTTTTTGAGTCTAGGATTTTTCAATGCCTTGATAGATGGTCTACTCATTTATGAATATGCATTAACCATCTTAGTGAGCCTTAGGTTTTCTCTTCTTCAAGTTTTGTGTAACATACTGAACCTATCAATGGCTGCAGCTGCCTCTTCAGCCAGGAAACCCATATATACCAAAGTCAATACTGTTTTGTCCTTCTCAGATAAATCATCAGCGATACTGTTATGTTACTCAAGATAGTTCCATGACGTCGCTCTGCAGGATTGTCGAGGACGCGAGTGTTGATGTCACGGTACCGGATGCGAGGATGTGAGACCCGAGACTACATAGGTTCTTCCTGGTTCTTCCTCAGGCTACATCTTCCATGAAAACCCATAAAGAACTCATCCTTGTGTTGGCGTAGTATCCATGGCTTCCTCTAATCGTAACCCTAGGGCTCCCCCTTCATCATCCGATCGTCTGGTGGAGGAACTATTAGTAGTTCAGCAACCACTGCACTACTACCATGCCACTCCCTGTCCACCTCCTCCAACTACTAGCTATTTTCGACCCCAAATATAAAGCTACTCCGCATACGGCCGCTACCCTAACCCACACTGTTTCCCTCTGCTCCAACCCATCCCCGCAATATCTCCGCTAAGTTCTTATTACTACCTAACCATTTTCTTGATCATGACAGTGGACAGAATTTCAACGCCCAGCTTAGACTCATAAAACTCCATACTGGGGTTTATGAGAGAGCTCCTCTTCACTCTTTGCCTCTGCTCATCTTGTACTTCACCGATCACCGCCTCAGTGGCAGCTCCAATGAGGGATATGTGAGTGACTGGCCTTGCCAAGTCGTGATGGTGATTAGTATAGTTGAGGTGAGGTAAGACGGTCTGGAAGTAGTAGTCGTAGTAAGCTGGCATGAGGGAGTTGGGCTTAGTATCAGTAGTTGTTGCAGTAGCTTTATGCCCATGACTAATATCATACCCAACAAGCCCAGTTATGATTTGTATCTCAGTGTAGTCTTTAATAAATATATCATACTTAATGCATGCACGTCAATCTAATTTTGATCTAATTTTTTATTGTAGTCTAAATTTATTGATTACTTTGTAGGATCAGCACTGTGCTGCGTAGAACAGCAATGCTGCGACTGAAGGATATCCTCTCTTTAAGTATGAATTCGTTTTTCTCCCCATGGACTTCATGTATGATACCATTCTACAACTTAATTATATCCAAACTTTGATGTGTTTGGATTAATTAAGATAAAAATATACGGGGCATTATCTATCTTTAATCGCCCCCTCCCCCGACCCCCACACACACACACACACACACACACACACACACACACACACATATCATCTATATGATATCACACACACACACACACACACACACACACACACACACACACACACACACACACACACACACACACACACGTCATAACTCGTGCCCGTAAGGCACGGCACATTTACAATATTTCCCCCTCAAAATCTTTGTCCCACCAAGTTGGGGGGAGCTGCGACAAGGGTTCAAAATGATGAAAATCAAAAGCAAAGAAGAGAAGATCTCCAGAACTAAATAGTTACCTAGGGCAAGAGTTAACTGAAATGCATCGTAGTTACTTGGTTCAACAAAATAACATGCATAGAAGAAAAATGTGGGGTCAACCAGAAAATTAAGCAGGAAAAAAATAAATCAGCAACCCGAAACATTCATATAATGGAACCCATTTTCATGGAAACAGTGTGTTTGGACATAGTTAGCAATTACCTGATTAAAATCAAGTTCAAATTTTATTAGCTGACAAATTAAAACTAAAATGTTCATGTAAACTGGTAGTTTATATTTGAAAAGTTAAAAAGAGGAAATAACACAGATGCAACCTGTCTTAATAATAGAGCAGATATCCTATGTAGACAAATTTAGATAGTTAAAATCGCAATTGCAAAATAAGAATTAAAGCAGGAAAATTAATAACATTTAAATACCATTAAAACATGCTAAAGCCAAATAAACAAATAAATAAGAAAATAAAAGGAAAAAAATATGAATTATGATTGTAAGCTAATGGGGAAAAAACTATCCTGCATGAGTCTTAACTGTGTGAGTTTTCAAATTCCATATAGTACATAAACACTTTAACAATAAACAAATCGGCCCCTAAACAACCACTGCATAAAAACACAAAAATTGATAATAACAATAATAATGGTACCAACAAACAGAAAAGGAAAATAAAGCTCAGAAAAGGAAAATTTTCATGCCAGAAAAGAGTATGGTGAGAAAAATTTCATGCCAGAAAATAATGTTACTTACAGCCAAGCTAAATCTTTTGGTAAATTTCATTAATTTTAATGACAATCCACCTAGTATTATTGTCCGCATGGCCATATCATCAAAATCTTGGCGGAAGTGAATAGTGACGCTGTCAATGACAACAATCTTTATTTGTAGAAATGATCAAAGTAACAAAAAATGGAGTGGCTTATTTCCATGGTAATAGACAGACAATATGCTATGCTCTACGGAATAAGAGTTCGAAATGATGAAAATCACAAGCAAAGAAGAGAAGATCTCCAGAACTGAATAGTCACATAGGGCAAGAGTTAACTGAAATGAGCCCTCAGTAAACTTCGTAGTTACTTGGTTCAACAAAATAACCTGCAGAGAAGAAAAATGTGGGGTCAACCAGAAAATTAAGCAGGAAAAGAATAAATCAGCAACACCTTATAATGGAACCCATTTTCATGGAAATTGATGGCAGAGTTCATTTCTGGAGATCTTCTCTTATTTTCTTTTGATTTTCATCATTTCAGTTTTGGTGACTATTCAGTTCTAGAAATTGAGGGCAGAGTTCAAGTTAAAAGCAGTTGGGGGGAGCTACGGCAAGGGGACCTCCTCCTCATTGTGATGATCAGCAGCAGATAAAGAAGGAATGTATAAGAGAAATTGAATGGCCTTCTGGAGTAGTTAAAACACACATATTTACGCAACTTATAAAGTTCAGCAGTTGCAATGGCATATCATTCCTTAAGATGTACTTATAGAATGAATTGGACAGCCTACTTATAGGCTTATAGTAACACCACCTTCCATGTTTGCAAGTTTTCATTGAAATTTGTGAAGAACATAAATGACAAATACTACACACATTTTTAATAATCCTTAAACCCCATCATATAAAGTCCATGTATAATTAAGATCAACCAGCACAGAGTGTGTGGCTTGAAGAATATGAAGCTAATTAGTGTAAAATTACCTCTATACATAGCTCATCGCTTGCTTCACCAAACTCAGCCTTGCGTAGCAACTCAAACACTTGAAGTATGGTAGCTAATTCGAAGACGAATCGAGTTCGAAGTCGAAGACGAATCGAGTTCGAAGTCGAAGACAACTACAGTTGTAATTCTCTGTAATGAAGAGATGCGGCTTGAAATTATTTTTAAAACTTCTCTTTTAGGCATTTCTGCGAACGTGCTATGAGCATATTGTCTTTTGATTTTCATGATGTGATCACTAACAAAACCCTTTTTCAGGCCCTTAAAAATGGTATGTTTGGATTGTGAGCTGCCAAAAAGGGTATGTTTGGATTGTGAGCTGCCAAAAAAGTATGACTGTATGAGCATTGGTATACCACGGAAAACATAAATAAAATGTCCCCATCGCTGTTGTTGCTTGTAAACTCTAATGTCCAAAAGGAAAAAAAATCTACTGCACTGCTCCAAAAAATGTCTACTACAAATCAATTATACTTGACAAACGAAATTATTACACCAGAATCTGAAATTTTCCCCAATATAACACATAAAAATATTCAGCTTTTCATAGCTCACAAAAACTTCATAGCTAACAAAATCCTAAATCAAAAATAATTTCAAAAAGAAGAAGAAACGTTCACCATTAGAAGGAAATAATCGAAACCCTAATACAAATAAATCTAGAATATGTAAGGAAATAACAAATAAAAGTCTCAAAAATACCCGATCTATGAAAAAGGGGTTGCCACTTCTGCAACGACTACATCGACCATGGTGCCCGGAGTGATCATCATCCACAATGGGTATTTTGGGTTTGAACCAAAGCCCATTCGGAACCACCGAGTTCAATGTCCAGTCCATGGCAACGAACAAGTTAAGCCTCGACCTCTATATCCTTGACAGCAAACGAAAGATTTACCAACTTGGAACCCTGCAAATTTGGGGTCCTCACAAAGAGAAAATAACAGAAAGCTAAAACACTTAAATCTATAATAAAATTGCACCAACCAATAGTCTCGAGATAAATCCAAATTAAGAGAGAAACCAGACTTCATCTCTACTCTGCGGCCATGGGATCGGCGTCTTGTAATCCTTGGGCGCTGGAACCAAACAATCCAACGGCTTCTTCGGGTAGAATCTCTCGAATCTCTCCCATCTCTCCGAAACACGGTATAAACCCTAAACGTCCCAATCCTAACGCTAACCCCAGGATCACCACCGCCACTTTCCTCCATCATCTTGTTGCTAGCACGCTAACCCCAGGATCACCACCGCCACTTTCCTCCATCATCTTGTTGCTAGCACGCTAACCCCAGGATCACCACCGCCACTTTCCTCCATCATCTTGTTGCTAGCACTGGCACTCTCCCCCGCGTTCGGATCAACCTCCCCGACATTGAACTCCCTGGAATATTTTGCTGCCAAAAAATTCGAGAGGAGATAGAGATGATCATCTCTGGGATCTGTCTACGTTCTCCCTTTGAGAGAGAATTGGTTTTGTCGTGGATTGACGAGGTGGCAACAACGCAGATCGATGAGGTGGAAGCATCTCCCGCATTCATTCTCCCAGGCTTCCCTAGCATTCATTCCACCAGATGTGAGAGAGATTGTGCACAGAACAAATTTTTTAAAAAGAGTATTAAATGAGTTTTTTTCCATCAAGTGTTCATCCCAAAATATTAAATGAGTTGTTTTCACTCAATTATTTTATCAACATTCAGTCTAAGTCGTTCATTTCTCAAGATTAAATCTAACCCGTCTTTCTATCAATCCCTTTGTTATAATTAGCTTGTCCTAGTCAGCCCTAGAATTCAAAAACAGTTGTAAAATGTAATATATATAGATCTCTCTCTCTCTCTCTCTCTCTCTCTCTCTCTCTCTCTCTCTCTCTCTCTCATAACCATAAACCCTAAAGCCTTAACTCTGCATATATTTCAATTTAATCTAAAACCAAATGTGCATTTCCCTCTTTAGAACTTATATGAGGAGAAAAACGATTTCATACTCAGAGAATTATAAACTATTGCCAAATATCACCTATAACTTAAAGCTTGTGGGGACTGTTCTTAATCATGCCAGTGTTATGAATCATAAACCTAGAGACTAACACGGACACATACACATAAACACATAGCACATATCATAATGGGAATTGTTACAAGAAATTCTTACCTGCTCCGCTTTAATCCGCTCGAATCTGCTGGAGTAAGGCCAATGTAGGACTGCAATAAGGCATTCTCCTCCTACATCTTCTTCTTCATCTCCTCCACAACCTATGCCAAGGTCGCATGCACCTGTGTCATACCCGGAATCTCGGTGGACGGGGGAGTCTGTGTGACACTCTACTAATGTGAAGAAGAAGAACCGACCGTGTCCTCGTAGTCGTGCGTCTCTGTGCCTCGCATCCGGTACCGGTTCTTCTTCCTCCCTCCCGTTGTCCCCTCAATGATAGAGTCCTTGCAACCCTAGTGAGCGGCACCATGAAACTCGAGACTACCTGGGACTGTGCCTTCACCTCTTCGACAGCCTTGTGGATGGCCTCCTGAAAAGAATAGAAAAAAATGTATATCCTCCATGCATTAAAACTGCATAATGTAATGTAAATGTAATATTTTACTAACCGAAAGCGCCCGATTCTTAGCCAACTTTTCAGGATCATTGTACTTTGGGTGGGCCTTAGTAAGTGTCCGACCCACGAAAGACTCGATATCTAAGCGGCCCTACAACCAAAAAGAAAAAAGTTAGACTATGTTGCTATCATAACAAAATATTTGTTACAAATTTTAATTATAACATTTTACCTCACGTGCCAACTCGTGTGCAATATGGCTAAAGCTCTTCAAGCCGGCATGATGCTTATAGCCTCGAGGAGAACTGCTGTTGGCGGCGGCAATTTCCCATTTTCTTTAAAAATTTACAGTATGTCAGAAAACACATATATAGAATATATTAAATTCACAAATATGAAATATACATTCCCTTCAGTAGACTCTCACATGAAACGATATCCAAAGAACTGCACAGGGTCAGCACTGTTGTCCAGATGCTAGTACCACTCCCAGACATCTGGGAACCATTGCCCGTACTTCTTTTTCAATTCATTACGCCACTGGACAAGTGCTTCCTTAATCTTCTTCATGAAGTAGGCCCAAGCTTCCGGGTTATGGTCCAGGACATAATGCCTCTGTGACAGATAACAAACACATTAAAAACAATAAATACATATGAAAAATCTAAAAGTAAAGTGTATCTTACTTACGTTGATCGTACACCAACTGGTGACCAGGGACTCGTACCGTTGATCCTTCCACGACAGGCACAGGTTGAAGGTTTCTACCCTTTTCGCCTGGGCAGAAAGGAAATAATTAAATTTTATAAATCAAGGGCCAATAGGAGCATTGTGGCACCACTGTATAACGACCCGCTGCCTGTTTTCAAGAATCAACCCCTGGATTTTCATGCCCCCTCGTCCCTCCTTAGGCGGAGGGTTTGTGCTTGCGAAAAACCAAATATACTAAATGCATAATTTCGATATATGTGTTTACAATATACCATATCGTCGAAAGCACTCCTCTTTGACCACCATCATCCTCGGAGCAGCATTGTTTGACAACTGCTCTATAACATGATGCTGCATTTTTAAAACATCCAGCTGCCTCCTATTTTCCTCTTCGTACCTAGTGGCCATTGGTACGGCAACACCCTCTATTACATGATCATACGGAATGTACACCACAGGCTCTGCTGGGATCTGCGATGGGGCAGTCTCAGACGTGGAGGCGGCATGTGACCTGGCTGACCCGGGAGAATCAATAGGTATATCCTCTATGCCACCTGCATCCAAACGCCATGAGACAATTGTGAAATCAATTAGTTTAACCAAAATAACTGAACATTTAAAATAGAAATATGCGTATGTGTTCCAGTGGGCGGTGGGGTATGTGGGGTAGGGGAGACATGTCATGCGGTGCCTGAAAATATATAAAGAATTTATGCAATTAGTTATCCAAAAAATTAAAAGGTCCACATTATACAGTCATACTAAAACTACAAAATAAGCATACCTGTCCCAGATGGCAGGGTGGTATATGCCACAAGGGAGCCATGCCCTGCATTGCCTGGAAATGTAAGAAGCATTTTACCAATTAGTTTTCTAAAAAAATTAAAATGCGCACGTTATACAGACATAGTAAAACTACAAAATATGTTTACCGGACATAAATGGCTGGGGGTATGTGCAATAGGGGAGTCATGTCCTGCTTGGCCTGAAAATGTTGTATAAATTTTAGTAATTAGTCATCCAAAAAATTATTCCAAACACATTATACGGCAATACTAAAACTACAAAATAAGCATACATGTCACAGAGGGCGTGGGGGTCTGGGGGTCCTTGTACCTGCTGGAAAAAGCCTAGGAAAAAACTCTCTTCATCTGCACTTCATAATATTTATTAATAAAAATAAAAATTGATGTTTAAGTGGTGCAAATATTTGCATAATTTATATGAAATAAAAGTGACGTAAACAAACTACAGAAATTCATACTCTTTATTGATTCCAGGAAAAATCATCGCAGGGAACAAAGCTTTATACATTTACATGTTTTTATTGCTTAGAAATGAAAAAAGTTCAACAAGTTGAGGTTGATGTTGAAGCCCTTTGTGACCGAGTCCGAACGGTAGATGAAAGGACTTTGGTTATTGTGTTTCTTCGTCTTGTGCACTCCGCTGCTACGATACATATGCCTGTAATCGCCCAATCGAGTATATCCACATTCAACGGTGTGATGTCATCAGGCTTTTCATTATTTGTCTTGATTGAAAAATCGTCCACTACTTCATCGGCTACGAGTATAACATCGTCGTCGTCTTCATCGCCCTCTTGAGAACCCATTTCATCATGTGCATATGCTTTAGGCGGATTTCTAAAAACCACCCAAACATCGTGTACCATTATATCTTTAACATAAAAACATTGTTTTTCTTGCGAGGTAAACATGAACTTCTCCCGCGGATAGATTTCCTTCGTCGGATTAACGACCGTGAATCCCAAGTCTTCCTTCTTCTTTCCTTGCTCGCACCACCGCACCTTAAACATAACATGGCTCACTTCCTTCCAATAGCCATAAAAACCTCAACACGTTTTCAACCTGGCCATAATAGAAGTTTGCCCTTCTTTTGTTGTTGATCTTTGGAACTTGCATATGACAACTGCAAAAAGGATGAGAAGATTCCATTATTTTGGGTGCATCGGTCCTTCTCGAATTCAATGGTATTAAATCTGTAACCATTGATAGAATAACCTCCATACCGTTGTACTGTGCCGTCAGGACCTCTGGCATAGTTTTGTATCTCCTTGAATAGATGTGCACCGCGAACACATTGCTCTGTCACCTTTAAGATAAATCAGAATCGCATTCATATATGCACGTTCTCGATATTGATTTTTTGATAGGTATGTAACTCTCGTGAAAAATCGATGCACGTACCTTCAGTTTCAACCATGCAGTAAATTCTTCAGAGTGTGCATCCACAACCTTTTTGTTAAGAATTTTGGCACATAATATGGCTTAAACTACTTCTATATGAAGACTGGGGGACAATTAAAGAAATCTATTATAACTTAGGAATTAAACCGCTTACAAAAGCGAATAACTCAGCTTTATTACCTGTGATATGAGTCAAATATCGATAGATTCTTTAGAACATATGAATGTGCTTGGTCAAGCTCAATTTTACTAAATCGTGTGACCTCTCCATAATCATTATAGAATACTCCATCAGGAACTCTTGCCAGACGATTTACCCGTGTGTCTACACCCCACAAATAACGGGATATAAACATCAATGTCTCATTTGACGTATAATTCTTGGATATTGACCCTTCTGGACGTGCACGATTATGCACAAGTTGCTTCACAAACCCTAGATATCCGCAGATCAAAAATCCTAAAAATATTCAAAATCACGTTTAATTTTGGTTCGAGTAAAATAAAATATTATATGGCATAGGCGTGCACCTTTCTGTAATGCCCCGCTCCCCAAGATACCCGGGAAGTACGAAACCGTCCCAGGCGATCCCAGAGCAGCGAGTGTTACGAAGTGAAATGCCAAAAGTAAAACTCAAAGCAAGTCCACTGCACATTACTGGGATAGTACTTGTCATGTTCTCAAACCACAACCAAACACCAACAACATAACACAGAAAGAAACAACACAGATGGAAACTGTACAACAACTAAACCCAGAGAAAAGTCTGATTTCTTATACACCATCCATCTGTACATACATCTGTCATCATCATCTCGTCACTATCCAAACAAAACCCCAAAAGTACAAACACCATCTCCTCTCCCCAGACCACCCAACTAACACTCCACCCAACCAGCTCTAGGCCCAACTCTCCAGCTTCCACCACCAACTCCAGCTAGTACCTGAAAAGTCAACGGTGTGGCACATCAAAGTGTGACCCAGTAGAAATTCCAATCTCCCACTAGTATGCCACTCCTAAAGCAACTACTCATGCATGATATAATAAGGTGAATGATCTACATAGATTTATGCACGGCATGGCATTTATAGTATGATGCACAAAGTAAACATGACATGGCAGAAAGGAAAATAAACAAGGCAATGATATAGAAAGAAGTAAAACAAGCACAGATAAATGGCTAGCGTTTTGGAACCTAGGTAGTGGGTAGGACTCTTTTGGGACTGAACCTCCCTCCTAGTTGGGGTGGAACTGGAACTCCCCCAGACATGCTATGGACCGAGCCAAGCGTGCAATGCTGTTAACAAAGGAGCACATCCCTCATTTCTCCTTATCTCCGCCACTCCCCATCTCATGGGCTACGTCAGGAGTGCAAACCACAACGGTCCATCCCTCATGTCCACCTACTACTTTGGTTCCCCCAAACCTCATGTCACCCTCCTCTGGGGAGGACTTAATCAATTATGTAGGATAACTATAACAACAATCGTAATTACAACAACTATAACATAATGCAAGGAATAAGAGCAATTACAACATCATCACCACATATTTTAAAGGAGGGCATCTTTATATGAAAATGCAATCCTCTCTCCACATGCAACTTCCCTTTCAATAAAAGCATGAACCATCACAACTTTAGTTAATAACAACAACAACAGTATCAAAGGTGACAACAACAACTTAATAACAACAAGAAGAACAATACCAACTACATCCAAAGAGAGGACTTTAAAACTTGCATGGCCATTGTTACATACTACCTCCCATATTTCAATCACCCAACACCACACCAATGCCATTGTAACATGCAATCAAAACTACATCGCACATTACAAATCAGAAATCTGTCCACAGTCAGATTAATGAGAATATTTCTCCATATTTTTATAATGAACATGACCAAGGTATTTAAATGAAAGTTTCAGATATATGTGTTGTGGATTCACTGATGAAATTTCAAGAAGAAATACCAACTGAGTGATTTATGGTGATTTATTTGGTCAAACCTGTCGAATCTGTTTTTCAGACAGATTCTGAGGGCTGTAAAAATTGCTATTTTAAGTCATGTTGCAATTGGAATCTTGAAATCATTCACTAGGGGGAAGTTGTAGAACAGGTTGTTAACTTTACAATGAGACCATGAACACTATTTTCTATGGAGTGTGCACGGACTGAGTTCAATTTTGCCAAACTGTGCCCAGACTGAGTGAAATTCAGACATGTTGTAAAGATGTAATTTTTACTCATAATTACTGAATTGAACATATGGCATATTATATATGAACATGGGGTAGAATTTAATGAGCTACACAAGTATAAATTTTGCAAAGTTCACTTCAACCCACAGCAGCAGATCTGGAGGACAGAAGTTCTTATCAGATTGCAGGAATTTAAAAAGCAACAAAGGTGAAAGCTTTACATGCATGAACATGTCATAAGAGTAGGAGTTGGATTCCTACCTCTAATCCTTGCTTTAACTCCTCCAAAAACCCTTATTTCTAGCTCCATGAAAGCTCCATGAAACCTCTTGCAAGACTCTCCACAAAGCCTCCTCCTTTCTTAAGAAAACCCTTCTCTTTCTCTTCCTCTTCTTCTTCTTTCTTTCTTTCTTTCTTTCCTTCTTTCTTTTTTTTCCATGGGAGAAATTCGGCCTCGGGCCTGGTGGAATGAGTGAGGAGAGAAGGGAAATAATGAAGAGTAGCTTGGAGAAAGAATGAGAGAGTCGTAGAAGCTTGTGGAAGAGTTTAGAGAGTTTTAGGCTTTTCTTTCTTTATACACTTCTACCTCTTAGATTAAGTAGGGTTGTGCATAATTCCACTCCATAAAAGCCCTCCAACTTTGTATGCTAATTATAAGGGCATGCCATTCCCTACTTCTTCCATACACACCCACTTCTCTTAACACACAACTCCACTTCTCTTTCAACTACCCAATACTAAGCACACACCCAATACTAAGACACACCCCTACACCAATATACACACCCCATCATAATCAAATAAGGATAGTCATAATCTTAATTCTAACAATGATACGATTAATAATAAGAATACACTTTAAGAATAATGATAAGGATACACTCTTAATAACAATACACCCAATAATCCATCCAAGTAGGCAACCAATAGAGACTGCCAATCACCAATGTGACACCATATATCACTTAAGTCATCCACCAAAACATACAAGTAGACAGACAACAGAGATATGTTATACACACTACATACCTACGTTCAAGTAAATACACACTATAAAGCATACAAACATATAGGTCCTACGTACATGGCACTCTGTGCCATTACACTTTCAAAGGGGTACATCCACCAATTTTGTACCTGCCTTGCAATGCGGGCCTCCTGTGCCAGGTGCACAGTAAAATGAACCATGGTGGTAAAGAATGAATGCAGAAATTTTTTTTCCATATTACACATTGTTAGGATAACCCGCGGCTCTAACTCTTCAAACTCACCTACGTCTATCTCCTTCGAGCAAACTTGCCTAAAGAACCCACAGAACTGTATCAAAACTTTTGCTAGCTTCTTATCGACATGACGTAATGCAACCGAAAGCAGCTGATGCAGCAAGATATGATAATCACGTGTCTTCAATCCAAATATCTTCATCTGATCTACATGCACACATCTTGATATATTTGAAGCATATCCATCCGGTGTCTTCAAGGACTTGAGAAACACACAAAGATTATGAATTTAATCACTTGAAAGAGTGACCCGAGAAGCTGGCCGGTCGTACTTGTAATTTTCTTTTTGTGCGGCTGGTAATTCAGGACGTATATTCAATTCTTTTAAGTCAAGCCGTGCCTTTACTCCGTCTTTCGACTTGTTGGTGTCTTGCATCAATGTATACAACAGATTTTCACATATGTTCTTTTTTATGTGCATGACGTCCAGGTTGTGACGTATTTTCAAAGTCTTTCAATATGGCAATTAGTAAAAAAAATACTAAACTTTGACCAACCACTATGTAATTTTTAACATATGCTATGTTAGAATTTGTGCGAGACATTCGAGCCGTTCTTTTAGTTTTGACCTTGCCCTTGCCTTTTCCCTTTGCAATCCGCCTTCTAACACCAAGAGGGTTCTATTTACTATATCTGTTCTTTCCAAACTCCACTCTCTACAAAGGGTGAATTGCTTCAAATATATCCTCTTCGCTTAGCTGTTCTGGTGCTTCTCTGCGTTCAGTTTTACCGTCGAACTACTGTCCATGTCTCCTATGCTATGACCTACATGCAATCATCTTCTGTTCTACCAAAAGCAAAACTTACGGATATATTTCAGGAATGTGCCCTCATAACTTGTCGTGCAAACTAGGCATGTCGTCCTACCTTTCGTCGACCAACCAGATAGATTAGTATACGCCGGGAATGTTGGATCTGGATCCTAGCCTAGAGGTGGATGAATAAGCTAAGAAAAATATTCTTGCAACCCACAAACAATCACACGCAGTTATAAGCACATGCACGATAAAATAAGCAGTCACAGAGAACGCACTGATATACCATGGTTTGGTCGTCCCTACGACCTACTCCACCCCGAAAGCAACTACTAGATAGATATGTAATCAAGGTCAGCTACAATGAGTCAAGATCCCCAAATCAACTCTCACCTAGCTTGTACGCACTCCCGCATGCTCTACACTATCAACCTAGTCAGATGCTCTCACCCTTGACGACCCCCAAGTCGTCAAGTCCCCAAAAAGATCATGAACAATGGTAAAAAGTTTCCCATACGAAGATCTAACAAAAACGCTACACAAGATAATAAACTTGATTTTAGAAAGCTTAGATTGTATAGCGGTAGTTGTCTCCGTCAATCAGCGCAGGCCAGCCCTCGTTTGGCAAGATGTAGATGTCATGTTTCTCTTTGCAACTCAAGTTGCAGCTCTGATCTCCTCCTTTGCTTTGTTGTTATGGCTAGGCAATAATGTAATAGACTTGATGGCACACAAGCTATGGGTCGGCAATAGCTTCTCTTGGAACTTGTTGCATGAGTACAAAGTATTGGCGCTACCTGTCTTGGAACTGGTGCAAGGAAATGAACATAAACTATTGGCTCGGGTCCCTTGTCACAAGTGCCTGCATGTAAACACAAAACCGGAATAGGTTTCCTTTTAGTATGATAATAAAACCTAACCAAAGCAAAGTATGCAGAACACAAAAGTCCTCCCTATAAGTTTGTGATGGCAGCACCGAGGATGTAGAGTAAAGTTTGGTGCAGCCCGTGGTAAGATGATGACGGCGAGGGGAACTTTACAGCGTGTCTTCGTTTTGCGACTTGGATGTGGATTTGCTGACGGCTAGAGCAAGGTGATGCATGGCACATGAAGCACGGCAGCAAGGAGATGAAGATGATGTGCACTTCTCCTTGGCATGTAACAGCAGCAGGATGAGATTGGCACCACGGGTCTCTCGGTAACAAGCTACGGCAGCAGCACTCTCCTCCACAGCGATAGCTAGGGCAAGGGTGGTCCATAGCGACAAGTTGATGATCACATGACCTTTGCAAAGATGATGAACGAAGGTGATGTCGCATCGACAAGGAGATGGACGGCGAGATGAAAGAGCTCCAGCAGCGGGGGTTGATCTTACGGGCTACGGCAGCTTGGCTTCATGACAGATTGGTGTTCACGGCAACTAGTATCTCTCCACTGCAGCAACAAGACTTCGGTGTCGGTGGCTCGATGATGGCAGCGCGATGATCTCCTCGACTTGGCGTGATGCTTCTTTGGTCGTAGTCGTCGGCGGCTGCAAGGATGATGATCATGGCGGCATGATGAAGATGCTCATGAGTATTTCTTTTGGACTAGCTAGGGTTTTGTTTTTCAGCCGCATGCAGTTGTTTTGGTCGACCTTTGTTACTTGTGTTTGTCGCAATCCCCAGCCTCCTTTGGATGATCGTATATATTATGTTAGACTAGGGTTGTTTTTTGCGGCCAAGAACAAGTCCTAAAGGAGATAGGAATTGCCAGATATTTTGGGTATTGCGATTGATACTAATTGAGATTTGGGTAGTAGCATATCTTCCATAATGATTTGACTCAATCCCAATAAAGAGTACCATTTTGACCAAGTCACAAATTGCTATTGGAATAGCAATTTCTTCATCTCAAATGTACTATATGAATGGCACTTTCTCCAACAATTGACTTAGTCATCGCTTTGAGAATTTACTCCTTTGCCATTCCTGTGAGCACTTAACACACACATCAAATCGTTCACAAATGTTTGTCATCATCAAACAATAAGGTCCTAGATCGTTGTATCCAACAGGGAAGTCGTTTATCGTCCATAAAACAATAGCACGCATGCAAAAACTTTGATTTCTTAAGGCGTCGAAAGTGCCCACACCTTGTTCCCATAAAAGCTTCAGATCATCAATTAATGGCTGTAAGAAATCATTGATATCATTTCCAGGCGCGTATTTACCAGGTATCAATAGTGACAGTATCATGTATGGTTGCTTCATGCACATATGAGGTGGGAGGTTATATGGGGTCAACAACACGGGCTAAGTGGACCAACCAGAGCTCATCACTCTAAATGGATTAAACCCATCGCTTGCGAGACCAAGCAAAAGATTTCTTGACTCCCTTACAAAGTTGGGATAAATACGGTCGATATGTGTCCATGCTTCCCATCAGCAGGATGCCTCAATTTTTAGTCATCTATGTGGTCGGTTGCATGACAGCACTTTTTTCTTGCCAATTCAACAGACATGAAAAAACTCTGCAGCCTTGGTATAATTGGGAAATAACGGAGAACCTTCGTCGGAGACTTCTTCTTAGTTTAGACTGTCGGACCATCCCTGATTGAACATGTTCTTTATTCTACTTGCCACCGGGTCACATGACACGTT
Organism: Scilla litardierei; assembly: GCA_030789695.1. Lineage (NCBI taxonomy): Eukaryota > Viridiplantae > Streptophyta > Magnoliopsida > Asparagales > Asparagaceae > Scilla > Scilla litardierei. The sequence continues at coordinate 55,565,371 of CM061141.1, forward strand.
GGACATTCGTTTAGGTCCTTGTTGTCTTTGTAATATAGAATGCAATCATTAGGGCATGTGTCAATTTTCTTGTAATCGAGTGTCACGCCCCGTTTCCCAAAATGGGTGCGAGGACGAGACGAAGGTCCATATGGGCCGGGACTGTTAGGCCCGGGCCCAATAAGCGTCTGTAGAGATACACCAAAAGAAGTACAGGTTCTTGCATTTAAAGTTCAGAATAATAAAAGAGTACTCGAAAAGGAAACGGCATTCATTCATTAAGATATTAATCCAGTAAGTACAAAAAGTCTAATAAAGTAAGCCTCGGGCAAGGCTACAACTGAAAGAAAGGAAACTACTTGTGCTACGCACCCAACCTAAAACAGCAAGCAAAATGGTGCTACGCACCTAAACTAGAAAGCGACTAAAACTCCAAAGTCAGCAACTGAGGAACCTCTAAGACTGGTCCTCATCCGGATCGTACTCCTGATCAGCAGCGTACTCCTGCTCCAAGTCCTCTGGTACCGGCTCCTGGTCTACTAACTCTGTCTCGGTACCTGACGTACAAACACCAAGAGAAAGTAGTTGTACGTCAAGCGAAGTCTGCAAGTAAACGTGAGAAGACCCCACTGCAAGGTGTATAACAATTTAAGGATGACATTTTAAAGGTTGTTTACATGATGATGATGATGCAGCAGCATGACACACACACACACACACACACACACACACACACACACACACACACACACACACACACACACACACACACACACACACATTAAAACACAACTGTTTTTGAATCCTAGGGCTGACTAGGACAAGCTAACTAGGACAAATAGGTTGATAGAAGGATGGTTGAGATTTAATCTTGGAAAATCAACAGTTGAGATGAGAGTTTGTGAAAACTTTAGGAAGGAAGAAAATTTCTTGGGAAATGAAAGTTTATGGGAAAATGAAAATTTTTGGGGAATGAAAGTTTCTGAGGAATAGCAGAGTGCAATTAATGCATTTGTGGAAAATGATCTCTCTCTCTCTCTCTCAATGCGGGACCCACTGTCTCTTCGACGGATGGGGCAACAAGATGAGAATAATTTCTTGTGTCGAAGGCGCCTGCTTTTACGCTAATTTGTTGTTCCGTGCCGAATTTGTTGTTCTATGCTAATTTGTTATTCAGCGTCGAATTTGTTGTTCTGTGTCGAAGGGACCTGCGTTGAATTTGTCGTTCTGCGTCGAAGGTGCCCGCTTTTACGCTAATTGTTGTTCTGCGCCGGAGACACCCACGCCGAATTTGTTAGTCTACGCTAATTTATTGTTCAGCGCCGAATTTGTTGTTCTGTGTCGAAGGCGCATGCGCCAAATTTGTTGTTCCGCACTGAAGGTGCCCGCTTTTACGCTAATTTGTTGTTCCGCGCCTAAAGCGCATGCGTCGAATTTGTTGTTCTACGCTAATTTGTTGTTCCGTGTCGAATTTGTTGTTTTTCGCCTAAGACGCCCGCGCCTAAGACGCTCGTTTTTACGCTAATTTGTTGTTCCGCGTCGAAGGCCCTCGTTTTTACGCTAATGTGTTGTTCCGCGCCAAATTTGTTGTTCTTTTATATTTTTCCGAAGGCGCCTGTGCTGCATAATATTTTTATACAAATTTATTATTCTTTTAAATTTTGGCTGTGGAAATTTTTTTTGGGGGGAACAAAGATTTCGCGGGGTAAAATATTAAATGAACTGTGCCTGCGGGCACGGGTTATGACTAGTATATATATATTATGTGTGTGTGTTTGTGTGTTTGTGTGCAAGAAGGTAAAGACAACGCAGAAAAGTAAACGTGACAGGCAATAGCCGTAGCGTGTGCTACTGGCTACAAGACAAGACAAGACAAGATAAGAAGTACCGTGTGACACCAATAGGGTTCACACCTTTCGGATAGAGGGGGATCAAACCCACTAAACCGAGGGCACGCTCAACCCTACCCCACCCAATGTGCACAAAACAATCATTACAAGGGATCACTCACTCACTAGGTGAGTGCCCTATTCGCCCGCAGGCTTGTGTATCATGACAAGGGTTCACCCTCTCTAACTTGGAGGGTGCCCTATTCGCCCGCAGGCTTATCCATTATAAGGGATCACTCTCTCTAACTTGGAGAGTGCCCTATTCGCCCGCAGGCTTATCCATTACAAGGGATCACTCTCTCTAACTTGAAGAGTGCCCTATTCGCCCGCAGGCTTATGTATCATGACAAGGGTTCACCATCTCTAACTTGAGGGTGCCCTATTCGCCCGCAGGCTTATCCATTATAAGGGATCACTCTCTCTAACTTGGAGAGTGCACTATTCACCCGCAGACTTATCCATTACAAGGGATCACTCTCTCTAACTTGGAGAGTGCCCTATTCACCCGCAGGCTTATGCAACACATGACATGACATGACAAGATGAAAGTGGATGAAAGTTGTTCATTCTAGGGTGTAACGCCCCGCTTCCCAAAAGATACCGGAAGCGAAGACGTTACGAGGTCCGCTTGAACTGGAGCGGTGAAGCTCGAGTTCAATAAGCGTCTGTGATAAAAAACACAGATGATGTTCTTGCATTTGCGTATCAGAACAATCAGAAAACATTTCATTAAATTAAAAAGAGCACCTCCAGAATTGTTCGTACAAGAAATAAGACAACAGGGCCTCAGCATGGCCAAAAAGAAAACTACAACAAAAATACTAATCCTACTACAAAGGTACTAAAGCTAAACCTCAAAGTAGTGACGGAAAAGGGGCTCTAGTCTTCCGCAGAAAACGGCTCGGCGTCTACGACGAACCCTGGCCCTCTAAGTCAGGCGTCTCGAGCGAATCTTCCTAGTGCTCAAACTCGGGATCTGACATACATCCAAAAACATGAATGTATGTCAGCAAGGTCTGCAAGAAAAGATTAGCATCCCAAGGCAAGATATACAAATGATATGAATTTAAGAAGCATTTAATAATTTAAAGAAACGACTGCAGCAATTTAATATTTAACAATTTATAGAAATAGAAACGAGCATCCCTAACATGCAGTTCTAGACGGTTGCAAGATTAAAGTTAAGATTTCTCTGAGTTCATTAGCATTTCAATTATCAAGATGACCAAGTTAGCATTGCAAGTTTTCATGTCAAGAGTTAGCATTCTAATCTAGGGTTCACGCCTGTAGGTCGTGATGAGAAGGTCGTTCCTCTCACGGGGGCTTACCGTGATTGACGCTAACCCACCGCGTGCGGGTGGTGCTCTTGAGGAGAGTACCTTTCATACGCCTAGTGACCGCTCAACCCTAACCCCACCCAAAAAGTTTGCCGGAACACGAGCCGGCCTAGTCGACTCACACGACATCACGATATCACGATACCGCCTTCGAGGCGCACGATTTCACGATGTCACTCTCTAATGACCAAGAAAGGTGTTCATTCATTTCAAGTCGTCAACGTTTCATTATTGCACAACATTTACAAAAAATTGAAGGGGTGTCAAGACGGATTTCTGGTTACAGAAAACAATTTCCTCTGCTAATGTCTAAAATTGATGCCTATCAAGTTCACGTCAAAATGTCACATTTTTAGTCTAAAACATCATGGAAACAGTTTCATGCGTCATTTTACGTGCAGTTCTCAAGAAATATAGATTAAAGTAAAAATGACGTAATTATCATCAACTTCAAAAATTCATATTTAATTGCACACTTGCCTGTTTCCGGTGTTTTTGGTGTCGACGGTTCCGTACGGGAGGCGCAGACGTATTCTGCGTTATTGGATTTCGGCATCAGTTTAAAATGAAAAAAAAACTTATTTAACTTACTGATTCATTATTATCTATTATATACTTGTTGGTTATAAGTTATAGATATTAACATGTACCATCATAAGTTATGATGTGAGTAATATAAAAGTCATATGGTAGAGCTATTCAATAATACCCACTGTTACTAATACTATAGAATAAAAGAAAGTAGGGAACTGTTCATACATTTTCATGGTTACTGTTCCTTCTATTACTTGTTACATGTATGGGAGCTCTATTCACACAAAAAGAGAGCAAAACACTTACATCATTTGTGATCCTGCGTAACCAAAAGTATTCAAACCAACAATCCTACAACTAACCTCTAAATGACAAGCTAACCTATTTTATGAGTGGAAGACAGCAACTTATAATAAAAACTTCACTACTCAAATACTAAAAACACAGTTTATACCATGCTAACCTCTAACCATTTAACAACTAACGATATCACATCTAACAACGGTATTTCTTTGCATTGAGACCATCAACCCTGAGCTAACTCTCACCCTACACAACATAACCCTAACAAAATATTTAAAACGTTTGCTAACCTCTGATACAGGCAACGGAGGGGGAGGGACGCCGGTGTTGATTGCTGGGAGGTGCAGGCGGAGGATGGGGCTGGGTGTCATTGGGCAGGGTCGATGGCGGAGGGGGCCGCAGCGGAGGTGGACGGTGTGCCGGCGAGCTTCTGCAGGCGAGGGAGACAGAAGGCACGGCCGCACGGCTGCTGACGAGGGAGGAGGCCGATGGGTTTGTCGTCTGCTGGGCGGTGAGGGCTCGGAACAGTTGCATTCGGAGGGAGAGGGTAGTCTGAGTTGTCGAATTCACTGAGAGGTGGCCTGCGGGGAGCAGACGAGGCTGACGTCGGAAGGGCGAGGCTGCAGGTGGATGCTTGGGCTAGGGCGGACGGCGGTTGTTCGGAGGCGGAGACAAGGAATGTTCGGAGGGTGGCACGTCTGGGCGGTGGTGGTGATTGACGGTTGCTGAGGAGAAAGCCATGGGGTCGGAGGGCTACACACGGAGGGGAGATCAGGGCGGTGGCCGGAGGAAGCAAACGAAGAGGGGCCACGGGTTGTGCCGTGGAGAAGAAGATCGCCGCGGGTTTGTGTTGATGGCGAAAAGAAGCGGGCTAGGGTGACGTTGCGTGGAAAAAACTTGGGTAGGGCGGCGGCTGTGAAATGTTGAGGGGAAGAAAAAAACTATGATCCTAGGGTTTTTATAATGAAGAGATGGGGTTTATAAGGGGGTGATGTGTTAGTCTAGGGTTTGTTTATAAGGAAATAATGTAGGGAAGGGCCAACACGTGAAGGGGAGGAGAATTAGACTTAGGGTTTTATTATTATTATTATTATCTTTCTATAGGCAGTAAGTGCTCCTGGGATGTTAGGCCTGCTGTAGAAGTATAGGGTTATGTAGTGTTTGGGTTAGGCCAGCATGTGAGGCTTTGGGAAGAACAGTCCCAGGGGTTTTATAATTGGCAGAGGGCTAGCACGTGAACTATGGCTTCCTCAGATTTCTATTCTTATTATAAGTTTCATTATTATTATTATTATTATTATTATTATTATTTAGCCCAACACAACAAGTGTGCTGTGAGGTGGTGAAAGAATGAACTAACCTTATGGTTTAAAAACGTGGGCTAGGTTTATTTTATAATAAGAGTTGGGTGATGGCAGTACTGTGAGCAGAGGGGGTGAAATGACTGGAGTGTAGGCTGCAAGTTGTGTGCGTGTGTCATGATCTGGCCATAATAGGATTTAAACCTTGGGGCGTTTATTTAAGAAATAAGAGCAAATCAATGGGTTTAAATGGGTCTTAATAAGGAAACTTTTCAAACATTTACAAAAAGTTTAAAATCGAATTTGAATTTTGAATTGTGAAAATTTAAAACTAGTTTTTTATGAAGGGACATTAGAATAATTATTAGAGATGATAAAAAGATAATTTTGAAAAATAGAAGTGGATACGGGTACGGGAACAAAACGTCTAATAACGGATACGTGAAAAAAATAATACACGAGGGAAATACCCATAAAAGTAACGATAAAAACCGGTCGTTACATCCTACCCACCTTAAAACCGATTCCGTCCTCGGAATCTTATCGGCTAAGACACGGGGAAAGTCGTAAGGGTAACGCTCGCATCTCCTCTTCTAAAGCATACACATCATAGCTAACTATCATGCCATATCTAAATAGTATTATTAATACTAGTATCAATACCAATAGTATTACTACTGATAACATTAATCAACGTCCATGCTAATAGCAATAACTACACACGTACTTACATTACCAATTACAAATTAACATAACACGTTCAGTATAATATCATCATAAAAAAACTATCCAACCAATATTATACTCGGGTGATTAGTAACACTTACTACACAACCACATCAACCTACTAGCTGTAAGTGTGCTATCACTTTCCACACTCACATCATTACTAATACACAATGTGTAATCATATCTTATACACTCACAATTTTTAAGGATATAGTACTACATGTCACTTAATCATACCATTAGCACATAATTACACTCATTTTTCGTCTATTAACACTTCAGTCGTACAACCACTTTTACATACCGCATATTACTATATACACATTATAATACAAATCACTACACGTATATGCATGCACATAATACTTTACACCATACAGAGATTTATATAAGCCTTACTCCTAGCATTAGGGTCAACGTAATCTACCCACATTAGGATCAAGTCCGACTTCAGACTTCCCTAAATAGGCCGACATAGGGGTGAGCGGACTTAGACGCTAAGGTCATTCTATCCCAGTCGTACATACATCATAATGAAACTATATACATCCATTTGCATACACTTACTCATATATCACGCACTTTCAAATACTTATACATACGTTTATTTCACACACATATACATACTCACACTATTACACGCCTACCTCATATCTATATAGAACAGTCATATACACACACCGGTATTCACAACCATGGTAATTTACATAGGGCTAGTACACTATTATATACATCCACATATACGTAGCCACAATCATACGGCTATGCATACCTCCTGGTATACACAAGCTCATACATCATCCCGTCGGGGTAATTATAACAATCCTACTATATATAAAACACACAGCTTGTTCATACAATATATATTTACATACACACCTATAACTAACCACATACATATATACGCACGAGTACACGCCAGACATTCTAACATATAAATCACACAATAAATCTGCACACACAACTATACGTACACCTATTATCATTACACCTAACATGTACATCATTGTACTAGTATACAATTACAACCATTAACAAGTACGGCTAAGATACATATACGCATAGTAACTAACCAATACTAAATTTAATACGCTCGGATATTCCTATAGTGATATGGCCAATCACTCGCCTAAGTATAAATATAACGGTTACTGCTATATACTTGACCATATACATACATGTCACAAATTACCGTACATACATGCACATACGACACAATAGATAATCACACTATACTAATATACTCAGGGTAAGCACACTCATACATGGGTGGTATATAGAGATTCACACACACACGGGTCCACACTCACTATTTATTTACATGCACCACAACAACACCACAATCAAAGCTAAAGTCTTCGCTAAGCAATGATAAGCTCTAAAGTGATAACTAAGTAAGTGTAGGATTCAGGGTTGAATGGTCAATGAAATAATGTTGTGATGGACGGTTCCGGAGGTGGCATGGATAAGAGGTTAGTTGGTTGGGTGACATGAGTAATTAAATAACTAAGAAGATGAGGATATGTGTAAAAATAATAACATCGTTATAATTTACGTAAATTCGCGAGTATACGGTAGAAGTTAAAACGTAAAATATGATTAGTCAAATAACAGGTGAAGAGTAATATGGACATTGTGTTGTAGTGATTGACTTGTAAATGGAAATAGGTTTGTAAAAAGAAAATTTTTCTTTTCTTAAAATATATGAAGATAATGATTATAAAACTGACACACATGATTTTGAAGTTCTATTTAACTTAGGAAAGTATTTTAAAAGTATGTATGGATGACTGTTTTGAAATACGTTAGTAAGAAAGGAGATGATATCTTGAACTAGCGAAGTAGGAATAAAGTTTTAAAAGAACTCCTCACATGAGAAAAACAAAGTAGTTATGCGAGGTTATGTGGAGTAGAAGTGCGGAAGATGTATGTTAGAAAATCGCTATAAGATAGTAGCTAAAGATCGCATTAGAACAGTTTCATAATCAAGTTTGGGTTTAAGTCGACTGAACTGTAGAAAATCCACGTAAAAGTTTTCGAAGAGATTTTAAACTCAGCGAAGATTTCAATAAAAAAATATCGAAAATACTTTTTAAAAGACCGTGGATCTGCAATGGGGATGTTCAAGGTTAAGGATGGTGGACCTGAAGAGTTTATGTGAATCGAGGACAAGGGATATGTTCGACGATCGAGACATAAGGGCGACTAAAAGGTAACTTCGTGAATACGCTACGATGGCTTTCTACGATCATCAATTTGAAAGTATAATGATTAGGAAAAAGTGAAAGCAGGGGACATAATCATTGGGTCGACTAAAGGTTTAACACTAATGTTCTTCAACGTACTAGACTGCGATTGGGGAAACCGAGGTAAATATTCGTTGAGGGTCGAGGTCGAGATCTTATCTATAGATCCGGAATATCTAACACTTCGAAGTCTACTCCTTGCAGGCGTCTCGGGTTCGACTCGCACGGTGACGATCACTACGTCCGGTTGGGCCCTAGATTCGATAAATCTGAGCGAACGACTAATAAACCCAAAAGTCTAATAAGGTCAGAGCTGGATGATGAATCGATAGGGTGGCTCCTAAAATGATAATACTAAGTCGTGGCAAGGGCATCTAACTAACGAGCACGAACGTCTAATTAACTCTTCCTATTGTCCTGATATTGGGTTTCCGATCGTGCTGAGACAAGGCATTCGAGCAGTTGTGTACGAACTAATTCTGGACGTTTTGGCTAATGAAAGGTGTTCTCATTGTTCTGAATTTCGCAGTTGCATGACCTGCATGGGCCACCACTAAAACCTGTAACGCCCCGCTTCTCAAAAGACACCGGAAGCGAAGACGTTATGCGGTCCGCTTGAACTGGAGCGGTGAAGCTCGAGTTCAATAAGCGTCTGTGATAAAAACACAGATGAGGTTCTTGCATTTACGTATCAGAACAATCAGAAAACATTTCATTAAATTAAAAAGAGCACCTCCAGAATTGTTCGTACAAGAAATAAGACAACAGGGCCTCAGCATGGCCAAAAAGAAAACTACAATAAAAATACTAATCCTACTACAAAGGTACTAAAGCTAAACCTCAAAGTAGTGACGGAAAAGGGGCTCTAGTCTTTTGCAGAAAATGGCTCGGCGTCTATGGCGAACCCTGGCCCTCTAAGTCAGGCGTCTCGAGCGAATCTTCCTAGTGCTCAAACTCGGGATCTGACATACATCTAAAAACATGAATGTATGTCAGCAAGGTCTGCAAGAAAAGATTAGCATCCCAAGGCAAGATATACAAATGATATGAATTTAAGAAGCATTTAATAATTTAAAGAAACGACTGCAGCAATTTAATATTTAACAATTTATAGAAATAGAAACGAGCATCCCTAACATGCAGTTCTAGATGGTTGCAAGATTAAAGTTAAGATTTCTCTGAGTTCATTAGCATTTCAATTATCAAGATGACCAAGTTAGCATTGCAAGTTTTCATGTCAATAGTTAGCATTCTAATCTAGGGTTCACGCCTGTAGGTCGTGATGAGAAGGTCGTTCCTCTCACGGGGGCTTACCGTGATTGACGCTAACCCACCGCGTGCGGGTGGTGCTCTTGAGGAGAGTATCTTTCATATGCATAGTGGCCGCTCAACCTTAACCCCACCCAAAAAGTTTGCCAGAACACGAGCTGGCCTAGTCGACTCACACGACATTACGATATCACGATACCGCCTTCGAGGCGCACGATTTCATGATGTCACTCTCTAATGACCAAGAAAGGTGTTCATTCATTTCAAGTCATCAATGTTTCATTATTGCACAACATTTACAAAAAATTGAAGGGGTGTCAAGACGGATTTCTGGTTACAGAAAACAATTTCCTCTGCTAATGTCTAAAATTGATGCCTATCAAGTTCACGTCAAAATGTCACATTTTTAGTCTAAAACATCATGGAAACAGTTTCATGCGTCATTTTACGTGCAGTTCTCAAGAAATACAGATTAAAGTAAAAATGACGTAATTATCATCAACTTCAAAAATTCATATTTAATTGCACACTTGCCTGTTTCCGGTGTTTTTGGTGTCGACGGGTCCATACGGGAGGCGCAGACGTATTCTGCGTTATTGGATTTCGGCATCAGTTTAAAATGAAAAAAAAACTTATTTAACTTACTGATTCATTATTATCTATTATATACTTGTTGGTTATAAGTTATAGATATTAACATGTACCATCATAAGTTATGATGTGAGTAATATAAAAGTCATATGGTAGAGCTATTCAATAATACCCACTGTTACTAATACTATAGAATAAAAGAAAGTAGGGAACTGTTCATACATTTTCATGGTTACTGTTCCTTCTATTACTTGCTACATGCATGGGAGCTCTATTCACACAAAAAGAGAGCAAAACACTTACATCATTTGTGATCCTGCGTAACCAAAAGTATTCAAACCAACAATCCTACAACTAACCTCTAAATGACAAGCTAACCTATTTTATGAGTGGAAGACAGCAGCTTATAATAAAGACTTCACTACTCAAATACTAAAAACACAGTTTATACCATGCTAACCTCTAACCATTTAACAACTAATGATATCACATCTAACAACGGTGTTTCTTTGCATTGAGACCATCAACCCTGAGCTAACTCTCACCCTACACAACATAACCCGAACAGAATATTTAAAACGTTTGCTAACCTCTGATACAGGTGACGGAGGGGGAGGGACGCCGGTGTTGATTGCTGGGAGGTGCAGGCGGAGGATGGGGCTGGGCGTCGTTGGGCAGGGACGATGGCGGAGGGGGCCGCAGCGGAGGTGGATGGGGCGCCGGTGAGCTTCTGCAGGCGAGGGAGACGAAAGGCATGGCCGCACGGTTGCTGACGAGGGAGGAGGCCGGCGGGTTTGTCGTCTGCTGGGCGGTGAGGGCTCGGAACAGTTGCAGTCGGAGGGAGAGGGTAGTCTGAGTAGTCGAATTCCCCGGGAGGTGGCCTGCGGGGAGCGGACGAGGCTGACGTCGGAAGGGCGAGGCTGCATGTGGACGCTTGGGCTAGGGCAAACGGCGGTTGTTCGTAGGTGGGGACGAGGAATGGTCGGAGGGTGGCGCGTCTGGGCGTTGGTGCTGATCGACGGTTGCTGGGGAGAAAGCCACGGGGTCGGAGGGCTACACGCGGAGGGGAGATCCGGGCGGTGGCCGGAGGAAGCAAACGAAGAGGGGCCACGGGTTGTGCCGTGGAGAAGAAGATCGCCGCGGGTTTGTGTTGATGGCGAAAAGAAGCGGGCTAGGGTGACGTTGCGTGGAAAAAACTTGGGTAGGGCGGCGGCTGTGAAATGTTGAGGGGAAGAAAAAAACTATGATCCTAGGGTTTTTATAATGAAGAGATGGGGTTTATAAGGGGGTGATGTGTTAGTCTAGGGTTTGTTTATAAGGAAATAATGTAGGGAAGGGCCAACACGTGAAGGGGAGGAGAATTAGACTTAGGGTTTTATTATTATTATTATTATCTTTCTATAGGCAGTAAGTGCTCCTGGGATGTTAGGCCTGCTGTAGAAGTATAGGGTTATGTAGTGTTTGGGTTAGGCCAGCATGTGAGGCTTTGGGAAGAACAGTCCCAGGGGTTTTATAATTGGCAGAGGGCTAGCACGTGAACTATGGCTTCCTCAGATTTCTATTCTTATTATAAGTTTCATTATTATTATTATTATTATTATTATTATTATTATTTAGCCCAACACAACAAGTGTGCTGTGAGGTGGTGAAAGAATGAACTAACCTTATGGTTTAAAAACGTGGGCTAGGTTTATTTTATAATAAGAGTTGGGTGATGGCAGTACTATGAGCAGAGGGGGTGAAATGACTGGAGTGTAGGCTGCAAGTTGTGTGCGTGTGTCATGATCTGGCCATAATAGGATTTAAACCTTGGGGCGTTTATTTAAGAAATAAGAGCAAATCAATGGGTTTAAATGGGTCTTAATAAGGAAACTTTTCAAACATTTACAAAAAGTTTAAAATCGAATTTGAATATTGAATTGTGAAAATTTAAAACTAGTTTTTTATGAAGGGACATTAGAATAATTATTAGAGATCATAAAAAGATAATTTTGAAAAATAGAAGTGGATACGGGTACGGGAACAAAACGTCTAATAACGGATACGGGAAAAAAATAATACACAAGGGAAATACCGATAAAAGTAACGATAATAACCGGTCGTTACATAGGGGGTCCACATGCACGCACACTCAGATAAAACATATGGTGTCAGTTGTTGTTGTTGTTGTTGTTGTTGTTGTGTCCTGACTTCGTCGTCAAGTCCAGGCTGTCGTGGGTTGTCCTAGATGCTATCATTTCACGTCTGGTTCTCGTGTTTATACTTTTTACAATTTAAAGGAGACGATGGCCTAAACGTGGCCGAAATTGCACAAGTGAACACACTTGCCTGCGGTGGCGAGCGGTACGTCCGTCGAAAGTGTCTCGTCGAGGCGGAGCGTCGGTAAGGGGTCGTCTGAAACGAGTCAAGTGACGGTGTCAGGTCATGCTTATCAGTAATCCTATTAAGGTTAATTTCTAGGTTAAACGTGGCTACCCTAACAGTTCCATGTCAAGATGTCTGTTCAGCCTATCCGACGATTCTATCCTATGTGCACAGTCAAATCTGTCCGATCGTCGATCTATGGTTCCACATCGTTTTAAAGGAGCAGAAGGTAAATTTAGTTATTTTAGTGGTCGATTTTAGTTAGGTTTTGATTTCGTATGGTTTGGGTTGCTACGAGTGAGAGGGCTAACCTGGTTCGACGAACGTGCACGAGTCTGACGTCGGGTCTGATAACTGTGGTGGTGCTCGTTTCCTCGACTATGGGTAGCGCAGTAAGGGTCATCTCGGGATCGTCTCGGGATCATCTCGACTGCGGGTAGCACAGCGAGATGACACGACAACGGGTACGGCATCAGGATTGCTTCGGTTGCGAGTAGCGCAACGAAACGGCACGGCAACGGCTACGACGTCGGGGAAACGCGCGAGATCTGCGACGTGCATGAACTCCTAGATGCACGGGGGCTGCCGAGGATAGGAGGAGGCCAAAGGGGGTAGCCCGGCCTGAGGGGTGGCCGGAGCAACGGCCGGCGGCGATGTGGCTGGCGGTTTGAAGGAGCAAAGGATAGATTTGAGTTTTTTCGGGCTGTTTTATGTTCGCAGCAAGATCGTCGCGGCTTGAGGGGGTAGCAAGGGCTGCAGTAGATGGAGGGGATTGGAGGGAGGTCGACGACGGTGAGGGGGGTCGCCGGCGGCGGCCAGAAAAGGGTGGCCGGTGGTTTCAAGAACTAGGCTGTCGGTAGTTTTTAGCGGCAACGGCAGTTTTTTGTGGATTCTTGCGGGGTTTTGAGGGAGAGAGAGAAGGGATGAGGGATGAGGGGTTGTCGAGGAAGAGGGGGGAGGTCGTATGATGGCCGACGGCGGCGGCCATGCGTTTTGAAGGCTGGGCGGCTGTGCTATGTGCGGCAAAGAGCAGATCTCAGGTGTTTCAAAGGGGGGAGAAAGAAGAGAGAGGAGGGAGAGAAGAGAGAGGAGAGTTGGTCGGAGATGGGGTGGTGGCCGGAGCTCTCACCGACGGCAAGGAGGAAGAAGGGCGTAAGAAAATGGGGCGGTTGCTGCTAATGCCTGAGGCCCTAGGGGTTTTGCGTGATATGTTGTTTTAACATGATAAGTTTGCTAAATATGGGTTAAAAATGGTGTAGTTTGGGTGTATTGGTGAGAGGGTGTGTGAGAGAGGGAGGGTATATTTAGGGTGTGGATAGCCAAAAGAATCATATGGTGATATGTAAGAATCCCATTTGATTTAGGTTAAATTTGAATTTCAAATTAGATTAGGGCTAAGCGGGTTTTGAATGTAATTAGTGTGATAGGTTGGGCTAACGGTGTCCGAAAATTATGAGAAAAATATCGGGACGATCGTGACGACGAGAGGATCGAGGATACAGGGTCCGGTCACGAGCTAAGCCTACCAAGAATGATAATAAAAATAAAGACTAAGCGTTGAAGTCTAGGGGCTAAAACACCCCTTCATTCAAAGCTGATTTGCGGGAGAACGACCCGTGAAATGACGTTCACTAAAAATCCCACAAATAACTACTCTTCCATAAGGTCACAACGATATATAACATCGCGTATTTCGGATAAAATAAAGGACAAAGAAAAATACACGTATAAAAGAGGAAAGTACACGCAAAATACGAACGGTCGGAAAGCGGCCGTTAGATTTCCTGCTGGGTCACGCGTTGACGTGTCTCATTCCCCTTTTTTAAGGATTAGAGGCAGAGCTGGAAGATCAGGACCCTATTCAGGAGATTTCCCGAGCTTCGAGCTAGAGATAGAGACCTTGGAGGGCGACTTTGTGGAGTTGGGCTCTTTGGGGTAGTCTAAGGAGTGTGTTGTACTGTGTGTGGACACTGGTTCTTTTTGTGGGATTGGGAGATCTTCTTTTTGTTATTCTCATTTTGTATCGCTTGTACAGTTATGATATGTAATGTACTCTTTATATTAATGTATATATAAATGTTTTTGTGATCTCTGCGTTTGTCTGTGTATTATTTTTGTGTTGGAGAACTTTTCTGTTTTATTTATCTGTACTATTACAGTGTGTCGCAGTGGCCTATGAAAAGAAAATTTTCTGTAATGACGATTTACTCTTAGTATAGTTTGGAGTCAAGGGGTCAAAGCCTTGAGTCCGAATACTACTACTTGTTATACTTCATATCTCTACGAATACCGAGAATATACGTATTTCTGCGTATTTTGGAGAACATGGCATGACAATCTTGGACTGAGCTTCCCTCTTCTTCCAAATCGAATCAACCCTCCGTTTGGATATATTTTCAATAATACATGATCTCCAGGTTGAAATTCCAGATGACAACGCTTAGCGTCAACCCAGTGCTTGTATCGGTCTTGTGCGATACGAAGTTTATCTCTGATGGTATGCACCACGTCTACGGCTTCCCCGATCATCTCAGGACCCAAAAGTTCTTGATCGCCAAATGTCATCCCAACTCAATGGAGAACTCGCGATGGTTCCCATTTGTCGAGTTCGGCTGGGCCTCACTGCTGCTAGCAGGCCCAAGTCCAAAAACAGTAGTTACACTAGCCAACGATGAAAATTTTATCCTTATGTAGATGATATATGTTGTACTCTTATGTCAATCCCACTTCTTTATATATTCCAGCATCGATCATTACATTAAACAACTCTATTTCATAAAATAAGAATAATATGCATCATATAACATATAAGAGAGCTCTCTCCTATCCAATGACATGACGTATGCTCCAATACAAAAGTTAATATAAAGAAGAATGCAATACGTTATCATATATACGAGCACTAGAAGTTGCACGTGCACCAAGTGCACTGAGCGAAAACAACCCCCCTCGAACACGGCGTAGAGGACGTGCGCAACCGAGAGGAGCGAGAACTGTGTGTGTCGACGGCGTCGAGGGGCAAAAGGGGAACAAGCACGCAAATAAGCGCAAAAAACCAAGGAGGAACATGAAATTAAATGGGAAGTTGGAGGGGTTTTTGGCAATTAACTGGAATGTTTGGGGGGGCAAACTTTTTTTTAATTTGCGAGTGGTGGGCTTTTCCCTCGGGCTGATGGGACTTTGCCACGTAGGACAAGCCCGTGGGAAAGCTCCCCCTTTTGTATAAATGATCTCCAACCATTCTCTTCAAAAAAAGCCCATTCAAAATGAAATATTACTCAAATATTCCATTTTGATGAATGGGCAACTCCAACCCTCGTTCTTCAAATCTAATTTTATCATATTTAGTTATCTTTACATAATGATAAAATATTTCTTTTAAAAATGGGTTAAGCTAATAAATTATTTATTTATTTATTAAATTTATAAATAATATAAAATTATTGTTATTTTATAACTATAATAATTTTGGTGAAAAATATTAAATATTAATATTTGTCTATAAAAATAATATTAATTTTTTTATAGATGATCTCTTTAACAACAACAAAAACTGAATGTTTGAAAATTATTCAATGTTGGTATTATATTATAGGTATTATCGCAATCTTTCTAATCGTACTAAAATTATTAATTTTGGTGATGTGCTATGAAAAATATTAAAATTTTACTAATCATGTTTAAATAAATAGAGGGGCATAATTGGAATTTAGCATGCGATTCTCAAATGAAGGGGAGAATAGTGCCCCTTCATATTTGAAAGGGCACTATTCACCAACTTCATTTCTGGCTACAAATTGAAGCCCGATTGGAGGGGAACCTGCCTTCATTTTAAGGCTGTTCGGTTTTGTGAGAATGGAATTTTGAGAATGTTGTGAATAGTGTATAGGGGTGGAATCTTGGGATGAGAAAAGTAGGGGTTTGTGTTTGTTTTGTTGGAAAGTGTGTTGGAAAGTTGTTTTTGAGAAAGTTGTGTGGGTCCCACACAACTTTATTGTGTTTTTTTTGTTGAGAATGTTGTTTGGAAAGTTGGATGAAGAAAGTGGTGACTGGGATGTGGTGAACATAGGAGAACAATGACCCCCCACATTCATTTGAAAAAAATACAACAGCCCAATGCATATACAGCAAAGACAACATAGGTTACAAAATCCCAAGGCCCGCATGCAACAGATTGTCGAAACACATCAAATATCCAACACAACATACAAAAGCCTAATGCAGATACAACAAATACACCGTACATAACAAAATAACAAAGCACGAATGCAACAGAGTGCCGACACCTATGACATATCTAACATACAATACATAATCACAATGCAGATTCAGCAAAGACAACATAGTGTATAAAATCACAAAGCACGAATGCAAAAGATCGCCGAAAACCATCATATATTTAATCCAGTTTACAAAAGTCCAATGCGGATACAACAACTACAACATATGTAAAAAAATCACATGGCTAGATTGCAACATATGGCCAAAATCCATCGCATATCAAACACAAACTACAAAAGCCCAATGTTGATACAACAAAGACAACAAAGTTTGCAAAATCCCAATGCACGTATGCATAAGATTTCCGCAATACATCAAATATCCAACATAACATACACAAGCCAAATACAGATACAGCAAATCCAACATAGTTTAAAAAATCCCAAGGCACGACTGCATCAGGGAGGCGAAATCCATCACATATCCAACACAACGTACAAAAGCCCAATGCAGATACGGCAAAGACAACATAGTTAAAAACTCCCAATCCATGCATGCAACAGAGGGCCAAAATCCAGCAAATTTTTAACACAAACTACAAAAGCCCAATGCAGATACAACAAAGACAACAAAGGTTACAAATACCAGGCCAAACATAAAAACAATTGACAACAAACATAACATATCAACCTCACTATACAAAAAAAAGTCCAATGGAGATACATCAAAGAGACCATAATTTACAACAACCCAACGGAGTCATGACTCAGTTTGCCTAACTCCACAACCCATCTCCAGCAACATACAAAACCCCTCAGGATCTCCAGCAAAGACACCATTGTTTATCTCCCCATCACTTGATCTTGTGATACATCAACAACAACTTTAAAAAAATAAGACATACGAGAGAGAACAATGCCAACTTACTGGATCTATAATCGGTTAGGATGTTATCAACTTTTCCATTGTTTCTCTCAATAAGACCTACAACCTTCTCCATACGACCCTCTATCTCGAACAGCCTCCTCTCAGACATTGGTGTCGCAGAACTGTCATTCTTGGGCCGTCTTTCAATCTCATCCATTAAATGCAGTATCACCTGTTTGGACCACGTAGGGTATGGGGGATCCTTCCATTGGTAAAATGAGCATGTACGCTCGCGAGATGTACAACTCCAAAATCACCGGCCTGGGTTTAATCGGGTCCATGAAGTCATCCTCGACAAACGCATCACATGGTGGCATATCTTGAAGTTATCTCCATCGGCATCCAACTCCCCACCGATATCATCTACAGGTCGAGATCAACTAGAAGAGCTAGATTCGAAACTCAAGTGTACCTAGCAACGTTACAAATATCACTCTTAACATATAACATATTAAATATAAAAGAGTGATATGCGGAAATTGATTGAGTGAAAAGCATGCCTACGAAAACTAAAGATCGCCGCATAGTAATGTTGCCTACATCTTTCAGAACTCATCCCATGCACACACAAAAGAGCATGAAAACAACTGTATATGAAAAATAATAATGAATGGCGGCCCTCAGAAATATATTATTAAATTTCAATGTTGGTTTCTTATCATCAGATATGAGAATATCTGCCCCATCTTTCCAGTCACAAACAATATGCACATTATCTTAAAAATAACATTATCCACTAAAGTATTCACCAAGGAAGAAAAATAAGGGGCAACTAATTTGATAATAAATCCAACACAAAATACAAAAGCCTAATGCATCATCCACCACGCATCAAAAAAGTGCCCTTATTCATCATATTTTGACTACTGTTTGTTGGCGATGTGTGCTCTATTGTTTGTGGGTGGGAGATGAGAGTAACGATAAGCATGCCATAGCAAGGAAAAGGATATAATCAATTATTATTGCCAACAGAAACGATTCACTACACATCATTCATCGTTGGGCCCATCACAGACCTCAAATCATGAAAACCCAAAATCCATCATAAATCCAACATAAAATCCAAGAGTACACTACATATACAGCCAAGACAACATGGTTTACGAAATCCCAAGGCAATTGCGGGTCAGATTGCCAAACTCCAAAAAAATCCCAAGGAAAGCATGCAAATGAGTGCCAAATACATCAAAAATCCATCTCCATAACCCCAGAGCATCAACTTGCAAGACACCACAGTTAAAAAATCCCAATGAAAGCATGCAACTGAGTGCCTAAATACATCACAAATCTCCTTAACCCCATGTCAGCAAAATGAAAGACACCAAAGTTAAAAAAATCCCAAGGAAAGCACGCAATTGAGGGCCAAAATACATCACAAATCCATCTCCATAACCCCAGAGCATCAAATTGAATTACACCGAAGTTAAAAAAATCCCAATGAAAGCATGCAACTGAGTGCAAAAATACATCACAAATACATCGCCATAACCCCAGCGAATCAAATTGAAAGACACCAAAGATTAAAAATTCCCAAGGAAAGCATGCAACTGAGTGCCTAATTACATCACAAATCCATCACAATATACAATAGACCACTGATGATATAGCAAAGACAAAATTGTTTACAATGCCTAAGGGAAACATGAAGCAGATTGCCAGACTACACAACAATTCCAACCCCACAAAAAAACCAACTCAGGCCAACATAAATTTAAACTTTCAGTACTTTTTCAATCATAATCCCTCAGAATTTTTTTATCCATTTACCCATCTGGTTGCTAGGCAGTGGCTCCTTCATTTTCTACCCACACATTTGCCATCATGAAGTGAAGCCAAACCAGCCCAATGCAGCTCAAGCAAAGACAACATAGTTAAAAATAATCCCAAGGCAACCATGCAACAGACTACTAACATCCAATACATATCCATCTAAAAAAATTTCATAAGTAATTAAAACCTCTCAAAATCCCTATCAATCAAAGTGTGCTCCAAATTGAGGACTAAAGGAACCAAACTGCCATCCATCCAGTATGAAGGATATACAATAAGCATGGATTTAAGTAGAAGATGCACAAACATAGTCATAAATTATTCAGTTTCATCATTGGGCTATTTGAACAAAAGAAACAAAAAAAATCTGAAATCCATTTTGCATATCCGTATCTGACACACATGAAAAAATTCCCAAGTCATGCATGATACAGAGGGCCCAAATCCAAAACAAATCCAACACAATGTACAAGAGTCAAATGCAGATACAGCATAGAAACTAAAAGCAACAGAGTTCAAATGCAGATAAAGCAAAGAAACTGAAAGCAACAAAATGAAAGCAAAAAAACTGTCCACTGCCAGCATGAAGCATATTGCAAAAATCCAGAACAAAGCACACTCCATACAAAAACCCAAGGCAAGGATAATCACAATGCAAGATAAATCCCAATGAAAGCAACAGAGTTCAAATATCCAGCTCAAATCCAACAAAAACTTCCATTGCAATCAAAGACACCATAGTTTGCAATGCAAATACAAATGCACAATGCAGATACAGTAAAGACACCATATTGTACAAAATCACAAGGCAAGCATGATGCAGAGTAAAAGAAACCAAGAAAAGACATCATTGTGTACAAACTCCCCAATGCAGTAACATGTAAGAAAACAAGAAAACAAACACAATGGCAACCATGCAACATATGCTCAGAATCCAACTGAAAGGCATCCCAAAATTTAGCATCCAGTTGTAGAGACAGAAAATACACCATAGTGTACAAAATCTCAAGGCAAGCATGATGCATAAATAAAAATTTAGTATACATGTTACCAGCTGTATCCCTCATAAAAATCCCAGGTCAAGCATTCTACAGATGGCCAAAATCCCAAACACTTACAAAAGTCCAATGCAGATACACCCAAGACAACATAGTTTATAACTTCCCACTGCATGAAGAAGATAGCCCTCCGAATTAAGTTTTTTCATTTTTCCCATTAGGTTGCATGACAGTGGCTCCTTCCTTCTCCACCCAATAAGTCATATTCATGAAGGGAAGCCAAAAATGCCCAATGCAGATACATCAAAGACACCATAGTATACAAACACCTAAATAAAACATGAAACAAATTGTCAAAATCCATTTAATGTCACTCGCAAAAAAAATTCAATGGGAAGAAAAAACTATATAAAAACAAATCATAGCTTATGGAGCTCAATAAATGTCATCTCCAAATTGGGGAATAAAGGATCCAAACTGCCAGCCATCCATTATGAAGTATATCCAATATACCTTGGGTTATTTAGAAGGAGCACACATGGAGTCACATTTTTTATGTTTCATCATTGGGCTCTTATACACTATTACTTGGCCAAACTCTAAAACATTTCTAACTCATTTAACAAAACCTCAGTGCTGAAACATCAAAAAAAAAAAATCCCAAGGCAACCATGCAACATAAGACCAAATTCCAAAAGAAATGCAACACAAAATTCTGCATCCATTAGCAGATACTAGAACAGCCACCATAGTGTACAAAACCCCATGGCAAGCATGTTGCACATTGTAAAACTCCCCAACAAATCCAAATCCGTATACAAAACCCCTTAGAAGATTCTGCAATGAAACCAAATAAAAAAAATCTCATGTCATGCATGCAAAAGAGGGCCAAAATTCATCCCAAAGCCACCTAACCGGACAACTGCCCAATGCAGTTACAGGAAATACACCCTAGTGTCTAAAATCACAAGGTAAGCATTAATGTAGATTGAAAGAAACCAATACAAAATCCCCAAAGCAGAAACCTGTAAGAAACAAAAAAAACACCAAGTCAACCATGCAACATATGGCCAAATTCCAAATGAAAGGCAACCAAAAATTCTGCATCCAGTATCAGATACAGAAAAGCCACCATAGTGGACAAAATCATATGGCAAGCATGTTGCAGATTTTAAACCTCACCAACAATCCAAATCTGTATACAAAACCCCTTAGAAGATTCTTCAATGAAACCAAATATAAAGAATCCCAGGTTATGCATGCAAAAGAGGGCCAAAATTCATCCCAAATCCACTTAAACAGACAACTACCATATGCAGTTACAGGAAATACACCATAGTTTACACAATCACAAGGCAAGCATTAATGCAGATTGAAAGAAACCAAGAAAAGCCACTATAGTGTACAAAATCCCCAATGCATAAACCTCTTAGAAACCAAGAGAAAAATACAAAGGCAACCATGCAACATATGGCCAAATTCCAAATGAAAGGCAACCCAAATTTCTGCATCCAGTATCAGATACAGAAAAGCCACCATAGTGTCCAAAATCCCATGGCAAGCATGTTGCAGATTGTAACACTCATCAACAAATCCAAATCCGTATACAAACCCACTTAGAAGATCCTTCAATGAAACCAAATTAAAAAATCCCAGGTCATGCATGCAAAAGAGGGCCAAAATTCATCCAAAATCCACCTAAACATACAACTGCCCAATGTAGTTACAGGAAATACACCATAGTGTACAAAACCACAAGGCAAGCATTAATGCAAATTGAAAGAAACCAAAAAATGCCACCATAGTGTACAAAATCCCCAATTCAGAAACCTGTAAGAAACCAAGAAAGAAATACCAAGGCAACCATGGAACATATGGCCTAATTCCAAATGAAAGGCAACCCAAAATTTCTACATCCAATATCAGATACAGAAAAGCCACCATAGTGTACAAAATCCCATGGCAAGCGTGTTGCAGATTGTAACACTCACCAACAAATCCAAATCCGTATACAAACCCCCTTAGAAGATCCTTCAATGACACCAAATAAAAAAATCCGTGGTCATGCATGCAAAAGAGGGTCAAAATTCATCCCAACTCGACCAAAACATACAACTGTCAAATGTAGTTACAGGAAATACACCATAGTGTACACAATCACAAGGCAAGCATGATGCAGATTGAAAGAAACCAAGAAAAGACACCATAGTGTACAAAATCCCCAATGCAGAAACTTGAAAGAAACCAAGAAAAAACCACAAGGAAACCATGCAACATATGGCCAAAATCCAACTGGAAGACATCCCAAAATTAATCATCCATTGGCATATACAGAAAAGACAACATAGTATACAAAATCACATGGCATGCTTGCTGCAGATATAAAAACTCATAATACCTGGTACAAGACGTAGCCCTAATAAAAATCCCAATTCAAGCATTATGCAGAGTGCCAAAAGCAAACACACATCCAACCCAACATATAAGAGGGCAATGCCACACTATACATCACTTCCTCCTCCTTATACAACACCCCATTTTCACACTAACCGTTTACGTTTACCACAACATAACATGAAATCCCATAGATACTTTACAAATGACATGCATCATCATGGCCTCCCCTTCTCCTCTCGCATCACCACTAGCCCTCTCCATCTCAGCAACCTTCTTGGCAACGAATCTCTTCCAAGCCGACTCGGGCATATTGGCAAATCTCCTCCCGTCTCTCTCATTCTCACTAGGTTCCATATACAATGCATCCAGCATAGCTGTTGGATACTCTGTTAGTGCATAGACATGCCGAGAAAGAACCACAATCCAATGGGAGAGGGAGATCTTTATTTCTTCGGCTACCTCTCTAACATTCTCCACCATTTCCTTCATGAGGTCGGGCTCATCCCTCAATGCCCGTCTACACATTTTCTTTTTGCCCACAGAGGGTGGGCTTGTATGGCTTGTCCCCGACAGAGATGGCCCCGTCGACGCATAATTATGGATGTTGGGATAAGCATCATAGTCGGTTGATGCTTGTGTGACGGGTGTAAAACTTGCATGATCACCGTTACCATCATTATATGCGCCCCCAAATGTATGATACACAGTCTTACTATAATTTAGCCGTGTGATCTCCTATAACCAGCCTAAGATCCTCAAGCCACGATATGGGTTGATTGACATAGTCTTTCAACCTATAGTTTGCCTGCATTTATAATGAATCCACTATTGTGAAGTTTAAACTTATATAATTTAATTTTATATTCATATTTGCGTAATGGAGAAGTAAATACCGCGGCCCATGATACATAAATTTCAGGTCGAGTACTATCATATGCTTATCCACAGACCAACCAGCCCCACTAATTTCTAAGCACGCTGAAACATCAGAAAGTCGCCGAGCAAGACCTTTCATATGATTCTTGGCATGTTGTCATGTGTATTCCATGCCAAACATGGAGTTTATATGTGAAGCTACTGTGGTGAAGGTCGTCCCCTTGAAATTCTTGTCGACTTTATTTCCTTGCCGTGCTTGGTCCGCCAGGAAAGGAATTAAGGCCATATCATGCTCCCCAAGCCACACTATATTCATCGGGCCCTTCTTGGATGGTTTCTTACTTCTTTTCGTGGGACTTGAAACCGATACATTCATGTCATCGTCCCAACGACTCGACTTCCTAGACGAGTCACTTCCACTTGTTGTGCCATGCCCGCTTTGTGAAGACGGCATGGAGAAAACACTTTGTGTAGAGTGGCTTAGAAATGGAGGGATTGCCCCCACCTTATAGCATATGCATATAGCCCGGAGGAGACGGCATGGGCATGGGCATGCTATAGTTGGGATGATGTGGAAAAATCATACTTGATCCAACTCTTTGGAAGCTATGCGAAGGAATTTGAACATCACTTATCCTAAGTGGCAAAAGGCCGCCCAAGCAATGGATCATTCCGTGTTGCTTCATCTGCCCACTGTGTACCATATGAAGGGTCATAGAAGGGTGGCATAGGATAACTCCCTTGCCCTTGATGCGATGGCCCCTCCATGCCTACAAAATCATTATTTTCATAACATAGCAATATTAGCCCTACTAACATGAACCCACATATAGTACATGTAATAAAAAGCAATGAAGGTAATATTTACTACCGCCGATAACATCAGAAACCAACACAATAGAATTAAATTAATCAGATAAAGCCATTTGTTACGACTAATTTGGACCAGCCCGAGTTACAACGGCCCATGGCCCAGCCTCAAAGGGGACGCCCACTAGAGAAGACGGGCCCGCCCGAAGGGCCCATGGACGGGGCTGAAGGCCCAGCCACTCCACCCTTGGGGGCACCCGACTGGCCCCCATTCGGCCAGATTAACCGCCCCTCGAAATCCGCGATCCCATAATGGCCATTAACGGACCCGTTAATGGGCCACCCCTCCACTACGCGCGAGTGGGAGGAGGTGGAGGTGGATCGTGGGGACGTGAAAGGAGGCGGGACGTGGGGCAATCGCGAGGGACCCTATAAGGGGAAGGCCAAGACGACGGAGAAGGGGATCGAGACTCAGGTAATCAACAGAGAGGTACTCCATCAACGACCTAGGCATTCGCCATCTCAATTCCTCCCTCCTCCAAACTCGCGCCGCCTGGGTTGACGTTCCGGCTTCCTTGCAAGCCGGATCTCCCCTGCCGAGTATCCCTTCAGACCTTGATCTGACTTAGGCATCGGAGGGGATTTGGCCGGAACCTAGGTCCGGCCTCCCTGACGAGTTTCCTCATCTGTCCAGGAAGAAGCTATCCGAGACGCCGAGGCTACCCCTCAGCGTCGGGCGGCCACCCCCATCGCAGTCGTCAGGTGGACGGCTGCTCGAGTACCGACCCTCTTGCAAGGCACCGAGGCTACCCCTCGACGCGGATCCGACCGAGGCCGAGCGTGACCCCGCTGAGGCCGAGCGCGATCCACCGAGCCGAGGCTTCTCCTCAGCTCCCCGAAGGCAGAGGATCGACGCAACCCGGGGACTCCCCCGTCTGCGCCCGACCCTCCTTCCACCCACGCCGAGAGCACGCGGACTCGGCGAGCCCAAGGGACCCCCAAGTCGGCCCCTTGACCACGTTGACCACGCAACCGACGGTTAACGAACTGTGGTGAGAAAACACCCGTAAACATCTGGCACCGTCTGTGGGAACGAACTAACACCCACGTCAAACCACCGATATGGAATCCATCGGTAACGGCCATGGGCGCATGCCACCCATCCTGGAGGAAGGAGTGTACCACGCCCCAGCCGAGAACCAGCACGGCTGTGCCGCCGGAGAGATCGACGATGCCCGGCTAGCCACGCAGGGACAACTTCGCACCTACGCGTAGGAGACCAACACCAACATCCGAACTTTAGTCACGACGATTCAACAACTCGTCAGCAGCACTCCCACCCCCGAGGGTGGGGAGGGACAGGCCTACCGCCAGGAAGAGGATCACCGACCTCTTCGCTCCGCCGTGGTTACCGACCAAGGAAAAGGAGTGCACAACATGGAGAGGAGGTTCACCATGCCCGGTTTTTCCCCGGCACGGTCTCCCACTCCCACCTCATTCAGAGAAGGAAATAGGAGGGACTCGGAGCGGACGGATGGCGTCTCGAGGACGGCCTCGTCCTCGCGCCCGGGATCGTCCAAACGTAGGCGGGATGATCACCGATCAGCGAGCGTCCGGTCTTACCAGAGCGGAGGCAGTCGACGAGCAAGGACGCACCACCAAAAGAGCCGGAAGGAGTGTTCGCGCCAATCGAGTCCGGCACCCAAGATGGCGAAGACCCAGGAGGAGGTCAAGCTTCCATCGGCTCCCCCGTTACGGCCGAACGGCATGGAGGCGGGTGAAGGGGAGCGACCCGGGTGCATCAGCGGGGAACGATGCCCCCTGACTCGGAGGATAACCAAGACACGGATACCCTCGAACTTCAAGGTACCGATACTGGAGAAATACAACGGCATCAGCGACCCCGCGGATCATGTGATGGACTACGAGGGGGTCATGGCGTTCCAGGGGGCCAATGACACCCTGCTCTGTAGGGGCTTTTACTCCACCCTAGGGGGGCCATGCGAACCTGGTACCTCAGCCTGCCCGGTCAGTCGATAGACAGCTTTGAGGAGCTCACCCAGTTGTTCTGCAAGCAATTTATGGCTGGGCAGCAGGTAAGACCGGATTCGGAACACTTGTTCAATGTGGTACAGGGACCGGCCGAATCTCTAAGACACTTCATGCGTCGCTTCAATGTGGAGCGATTGAGCGTGGATAGCTGCCCCGAGCTGGTTGTGAAGGCGGCCCTGAAGAAAGGCCTGCGACATAGGGGCTTGAAGAAATCGCTACACAGCGGCCCACCAAAGGACCTCGCCGGAATTATGGCCCGAGCAGAACGCTTCATGCTGACAGAAGAGGCCCTGGCCGTCGATGAGGGTAAGACCAGGTGAGGAACCAAGCGCGATGAGAACGAGCGTCGCGGTGCGGAGGAGCATCGACAAGAGAGGAGGGCCAGAGGAAGACCACGGAGGGAAGAGCCCCGGCACGCCTCGGTGACCGCCGCCCCGGACGTGGTCCTAGCACAAGCCCAGAAGGAGGGACATATGCACCGACCTCCCCCAAGGACGAAGAAAGGCGGGAGGGATGAAGAGAAGTAATGCAAGTACCATAAAGACAACGGCCACGATACCGATGACTGTTGGCATCTGAAGAAAGACATCGAGAAGCTTGTGAGCCGGGGGCACCTGAAGAACTTCACCAACGACCCCGCTTCAGGAGAAGGAACGTCCAAACAGCAGGACAAGGGAAAAAGGGTGAACACGGTCCAGACGGTTACGCGTATCATCGAGTGAAGGGATAGAGTAAACAGCCGCCGCTTCGCCGGGGGAGGGCTATCCTGCCAGAACCTCCCCTGTCTTTTGTCACCTTTTTCTTTTTCATTCCTCCAAATGTACTGTCTTATGGAAATGAAGGCATACTCTGTCAGTGCAGATTTAATCACTTGTTTTGAGCAGACAATTCAGGACGCATAGGAGGACTCAATCAAGGCAACCACGATTAACTATTAAGTGGGGAGGAAAGCCGTTCCCCAGAGAATAGGCCCAGCAGACGGGCACGACGGCCGGTCATAAGCCGAGGGGTACTTACCCCCGTGGACCGAGCGAAGCGCCTGCTCATAAGGCTGGGGCAACTCCCCCAGCCGATGGGCACGACGGCCGGTCATAAGCTGAGAGGTACTTACCCCGGCGGACCGAGCGAAGCGCCCGCTCGTAAGGCTGGGGGCAACTCCCCCAGCCGACGAGCACGACGACCGGTCATAAGCCGAGGGGTACTTACCCCCGCAGACCAAGCGAAGCGCCCGCTCATAAGGCTGGGGCAACTCCCCCAGCCGATGGGCACGACGGCCGGTCATAAGACAAGGGGTACTTACCCCCGTGGACCAAGCGAAGCGCCCGCTCATAAGGCTGGGGCAACTCCCCCAGCTGATGGGCACGACGGCCGATCATAAGCCGAGGGGTACTTGCCCCCGCGGACCGAGCGAAGCGCCCGCTCATAAGGCTGGGGGCAACTCCCCCAGCCGATGGGCACGACGGCCGGTCATAAGCCGAGGGGTACTTACCCCCGCGGACCGAGCGAAGCGCCCGCTCGTAAGGCTAGGGGCAACTCCCCCAGCCGACGAGCATGACGGCCGGTCATAAGCCGAGGGGTACTTACCCCCACAGACCGAGCGAAGCACCCGCTCGTAAGGCTGGGGGCAACTCCCCCAGCCGACGAGCACGACGGCCGGTCATAAGCCGAGGGGTACTTACCCCCGCCGACCGAGCGAAGCACCCGCTCGTAAGGCTGGGGGCAACTCCCCAGCCGACGAGCACGACGACCGGTCCTAAGCCGAGGGGTACTCACCCCCGCGGACCGAGCAAACCACTCGCTTGTAAGGCTGGGGGCAACTCCCCCAGCAGACGGGCACGACGACCGGTCATAAGCCGAGGGATACTCTCCCCTGCGAACCGAGCGAAGCGCCCGCTCGTAAGGCTGGGGGCAACTCCCCCGGCCGACGAGCATGACGGCCGGTCCTAAGCCGTGGGATGACCACCCTCGCAGACCGAGTAACCCACCCGCTCGCCCGGCTGAGGACAATCACCCCGACGAACAGAATCGGCGGGAAGAATGACATCCCAAGACAGGCGAGCCCGGGACAACACCCCTAGACGAGGGCGACGTGCGATGATCGGGCGGAAAAAATGGGCGACGCCCGTCCGGTCTAGGAACATGGAAGGTTATTTCAAGGGGGAGAACCCCCGAAGAAGAGACTAGTGGCGCAAGAAAAACTGACTAGAAGAAATCGTTTTCATTAATGGTATGGGTTACATATCACTCAGCAACATCCTCTCAAGCAATGTTGTTGACAACAAAATTTGTCACCCAAGAAAAGAAAAAGAAGGACAGGGTACAATGGCTCTTCAGGGGTCTGGGACAAGAGAGACAGCGTCATCTGGGGCCTCGCCTTGCTCCGAGCAGAGGGGATCGGCGTGTCCCGGTGGAGGGGGAATCGGCTCCCGGGAATGCTCCGTGAACTGCCGGAACGACTCCCTGACGACCTCCACTATGCGAGGGGCGAGGAGGTCCTCATAGGTCCCGAAGACCTCCCTCAGGACCGACGTAATTCTCGGCCTTATGGCCGTGTCGATGCCTTTCTCAGCCTCCTCGATGAAACGGAGCCTCCGACGCAGCTCGGCGAGTTGGCCCCAGCGATCCTCCCGCTCCCGCCGGAACTTTTCTTCCGCTTCTCGGCCCAAGTCATGGACATCGACAAGATCTCTTTTGAGATCATGCACCTGAGACTCGAGCTCGTCAGCACGACGGCGTTGCTGCCGAGCTTCCATGCATGCACCTTGAAGGGCTACCTCAGCCTCCCCAACCCGTGCGCGCTCCCGATTTAAGGAATCCTCGAGGTTTCTCAATCGGGTCGCCCGGTGTTGCGCCTCAACAGCCATCGCGGTGGCCTGCAAACAAAAGAAAGGTGAGTTATACCAAGGAAGGTCGGAGGGCAGGGCAACTGTCCGAAATAGGTAGGAATTCGAACCTGTTGGAGATGACAGACCAGGGAGTCCGACAGTATGTCCACGGGGGACATCTCCAAAAGGGAACGGTCCCTCGGAAGGACGGAATCCGCCGTCGGCTGATTTGCCAAGGCCATATCAAGGGGCACCGAGTCCCCAGGGGGATCAGCGGGGCCTGCTAAGGCGCTCGATGCGACGCAGCCAGCCCCCAAGACCGAAGGGGTAGCCGAGGCAGAGACAACGGTGTGGGCGGCAAGGTCGGCCGCAACGGTCAGCACGATTGCCTTGCCGGGATCCGTCGACGCGACGGAGGGAGCCGGAGAAGCGGCGCGCCCGCCATTCTTCCGCGACTTCTTCCCGTTGGGGCCAGTGGTGACTGGGGGAGAGCGCTTGCGACCCCCGCCCGCGGATGGCCGGGGAGCCGATACGGAACCCTCAACAAGGAGGGGGTCGATCCCAGTAACCTCTCCTCCGGGGGGACCCGATGCGACCCGTGGGGGGAGACTTGGCCTCAATCCTCCCCGAAGGAGGCTCGGACCGGCACAACTCTTCATCTACAGAGCGACGAGGCGTCCGTCCGGAAGAACTCCCACGGCCCCGGCGAGATCCCAGCCGAATAAGCTCGTCAACATCGTGGGTGAATTCGCGGCCAGCCATCCCTGTGAGAGGAAGCGAAATCAGGGTGAGCCAGAGGTTAAATGGAAGGAAGGGAGACAACCTACCGGGGAACCACAGTGTGCACTTAAGGAACAGGTCGTCCAGCAAAGGCCAGACCGACCTCTCTTCAAGAGAAAGTGACGACAGGAGGCGGACCGCGGCCCGCTCGGCCTCGGACAAGGTTACCGCCCTGTCGGTTTGTTGCGAACTCCCCCAAACTGTCAAGATCACAGAGACCCGGGGAAAGACAACGAAAACAAAGCTAGAGTCCCAGTTCCCCGACCAATGGGGCAAACCGAGCAGGCACACCCGCCCTGCACGGGCTCGGTGGTGCATCCAAGATCCGAGGCCAACCGTCTGGATCCGGTAAAAGTGAAAGAGGAGGGGGAGAGACGGCTCCAAGCCGTGAGCGATACAAAGCATAATGAACCCGGTCAGCACCACGACAGAAGATGGCGTCAGCTGGCATAGAGTGACTTTCAAGGAATCTGTGAATTGAATGATAAAAGGGTGGAGGGGGAAACGGAGCCCCAGATGGAACATCTCGACGTAGACGCCGACCTCGTTACTCTGCGGGAAGCAGATCCGCTCGTCTCCAAATGGAATCCGGACGTCATAGGGATAACATAAGTACCTCTCCCATATTCCCCCAGTGACTAAGAAAGGGGCCATAGATGATGACCGGAGGATCGACGGAGGGATGCTTAATCGCTCGGAAGACGAGGCCACATCATCCCCAACGGGATCGGAAAAAATTTTTCCTTTCCCCTTATCCGGGACCCCCGAGGTCGGCGAAGGAGCTTTGGGCCCCGAGGGATGGGCACGATCGGGACCAGGCGTCGGTCCGCCAGGACATGTATCACCTATTCTAAGCATGGCCATAGCCCGAATTAAAGAGTGGGAGAATTACATTAATAAGAGCTTGGAAGAAGGCAGATGTCGGGAAGAAGAAGCTGGCAGAACGGAGATCAAGAAGGAATGAGCGCGAAAGAGTTGAAGCTCGGGGGATTAGAACATATATATTGAGGACGATGGTTGGATCTGAACCGCCAAGGGAGAGCACGTGGCGACATCAAGATGGCGGCGATGCTTCGAAAACCGCACCGACGGAAGTTCAAACGGAGCGGTAATAATGACATTCATTTAATGGCAGAGCCTCGACTGACGCACCCAACGGATCATGAAAGAGTCACATCACCCGAGCCGAATCGACGGAAGCCGAACGGCCCGGGCGATGGGGGCAATTGTTACGACTAATTTGGACCAGCCCGAGTTACAACGACCCACGGCCCAGCCTCAAAGGGGACGCCCACTAGAGAAGACGGGCCCGCCCGAAAGGGCCCACGGACGGGGCTGAAGGCCCAGCCACTCCACCCTCGGGGCACCCGACTGGCCCCCATTCGGCCAGATTAACCGCCCCTCGGAATCCGCGATCCCATAATGGCCATTAACGGACCCGTTAATGGGCCACCCCTCCACTACGCGCGAGTGGGATGAGGCGGAGGCGGATCGTGGGGACGTGAAAGGAGGCGGGACGTGGGGCAATCGCGAGGGACCCTATAAGGGGAAGGCCAAGACGACGGAGAAGGGGATCGAGACTCAGGTAATCAACAGAGAGGTACTCCATCAACGACCTAGGCATTCGCCATCTCAATTCCTCCCTCCTCCAAACTCGCGCCGCCTGGGTTGACGTTCCGGCTTCCTTGCAAGTCGGATCTCCCCCGCCGAGTATCCCTTCAGACCTTGATCTGACTTAGGCATCGGAGGGGATTTGGCCGAAACCTACGTCCGGCCTCCCTGACGAGTTTCCTCATCTGTCCAGGAAGAAGCTATCCGAGGCGCCGAGGCTACCCCTCAGCGTCGGGCGGTCACCCCCATCGCAATCGTCAGGTGGACGGCTACTCGAGTACCGACCCTCTTGCAAGGCGTCGAGGCTACCCCTCGACGCGGATCCGACCGAGGCCGAGCGCGACCCCGCCGAGGCCGAGCGCGATCCACCGAACCGAGGCTTCTCCTCAGCTCCCCGAAGGCAGAGGATCGACGCAACCCGAGGACTCTCCCGTCTGCGCCCGACCCTCCTTCCACCCACGCCGAGAGCACGCGGGCTCGGCGATCCCAAGGAACCCTCAAGTCGGCCCCTTGACCACGTTGACCACACAGCCGACGGTCAACGAACTGTGGTGAGAAAACACCCGTAAACACCATTAAATTGTAACCACTTATAATGCATTGCCCAATATAATCAACATAGAAAGCCTATTATAATACAAAGCATTCAACAGAACAGATACCGTAAAAATTCTTAATTTAACTCATCTCTCATAGCCCATGTTCATTGGTGTTCCCATGTTTATGTATGTTACAATAGTCCACCCATATTTCCCACGCTAACTGATCACTGTGGGGTTTCCATTGATCCCTTTGTGAAGTGCGTTCACGTATGGGTAACTGTTGTGAAAGATCCATAATCGAGTCATCCTGCTCATCCATCACATCCCCATCCTCCTCAAACACATCCCCATCCTCAATTAGATGTGGGTCATGCAGATCTACTAATTGGATATAATTATGCAAAACTGTGCAAGCAAGGACGATATCGACATGAGATTTGAATGGATAGTGAGGCTTTGCAGTCAAAATTTTAAACTTGTTCTTTAGAATTCCAAACGTCGACTCGATATTTGTTCTTATTGAAGAGTGTCTCAGGTTGAAGAGCTCTCTGCGATTTCGAGGCACTCGATCAGTATGGTCCTTCAGATGGTAGCTAACGCCCGGGTATGGAGATATGAAACCAGGCATTGGTGTATATCTTGCATCGCATAGATAATATTTTCCTACAACCGAAAAATTAAACCCGATTTATATTCCCATGGATTTATGTAGACGAATACATGTTAATTACGAAAAGGTTTGCCTATTACCTTCATACACACGTAACCCGTAGGGGGGTAATGACAACGCATCTTTCAAATCCGTGAAATTATTCGCTGATCCTTCCTACCCGGCCATTACGTAAGTGAATCTTGTTAGGAATCATCCTGTGATTATTCTTGGTTGCGGAATTGTCATGTATGGCACTTGCGAATGTTGAACATTTTGTTGAACAGTTTGTTGTACTGGGATGTTCAACAGGAGATGTCTACTTGCGTCAATTGGCTGCAGATTCAGGATGTGCAATTGGCGTTTACGTATTCTGGTATTCTCTATCTTGCATATCTGGCACTTATGGTAGTTATTAACTGGTTTAGAGATGATTGGGTTTAATCTCCGGTTACCATATTGCGAAACGGTTGAAGAGAGATTCTCGGCAAATTATTCTCTAACAACTTCCTGTTTCGGATTCTTCGGGATCTCCTTCTTGCCAAGACCGCTACAGTCATTGCTGTTGATTGAATCGAATCTAGGATCGACGATTGCTGGGATTGAGATTGAATCGAAGATTGCGGGGGCTTTCACCTTTTAAGGCTTGGAGCATGTGGCGGCTAGGTTAACGCTTTTGCAAAAGAAAGTTGAAGAAAATTCTCCGGGAGGGAGGCCGACGGCTGCGCACGCAGGATCAAGGGAGTTGATCGAGTCGGTGGTGCAAGGGGAGCTTGCAGGCAAGGGGAGCTTGCCAAGAATACTTCACGGGGTTGATTGCGATCATCCCCTCACGGTTTGTGTTTAAGGATGAGAGTGTTCTTCCTTATTAAAGCGTGAATTGTAGAATTTGTATTCTCCAATCTTTTTAGTGAAGTATTCAATTTTCTGGGCGTGGCCCCGCAGATGTAGGTGTGCGCACCGAACTGCGATACCAACTCTTGTGTGTCCTTGCATGTTGTGTGCTTTTACGCTGTTCGCTATATTCTTCACTGCGTACTGATTTTCATTTGGTATCAGAGCCCGTCATCTACAATACTTTGACCTTCTTTCAAAGTGGATGTGATCCTGTAGGTCAGTACGCTGATCATGAACACAAAGGAAGGTGCTTCGGTAACTCGTCCTCCTTTGCTTACTGGAACGAACTACACCTATTGGAAGTCTCGTATGCGAGCTTTTATCAAGTCCTTGGATGAAAAAGCTTGGGTTGCTACAGTTGAAGGATGGAATCCTCCGGTTGAAGTCAACAAAGAAGGAAAGGAGAGCTTCAAACCTGTGAGAGACTGGAATTCTGATGAAGAACGTGCTGCCTTAGGAAACTCTAAGGCGGTTAACGCCATCTTTACTGCCGTTGATGAAGAGCAGTTCAAGCTTATATCAACTTGTGAGCATGCTAAAGAAGCTTGGGACATTCTTCAAAACGTGCATGAAGGAACCAGCACTGTTAAGGCCTCAAAATTACAGATGCTTGCCAGCCAGTTTGAAAATCTAAGGATGAACGAAAACGAGACGGTTGCAGAGTTCAATGGAAGATTGAGGGATATTGCTAACCAGGCATTCCAACTGGGTAAGAAGTATTCACAAAAGAAGCTTGTTGAAAAAACTCTGAGGTCCCTGCCAGATAAATTTTCAGCAAAGATTGCAGCTATAGAGGAAGTAAGAAACACATCGACCATGAGATTGGACGAACTCATGGGATCCCTACAGACCTATGAGATGAATCTCAAACAAAACAAAAAGGAGAAGGGTGTTGCCTTGAAGATTGAAGCCAGTGAACCATCAAAATCTGATGATGAGACAGAACTCGAAGATGATATCGCGCTTCTCACCAAAAACTTTAGCAAGATGATGAGAAAGATCAGCAATAAAGGTCAGAATTTTAAAGCTACCAATAAAAAGGTGCGGACAGGACCTCCTGCAGGTGAGAGGAATGCTGGTCGTCCTATACAAAGGTATGAGTCTAAAAACAAAGGAAAGGGAATACAGTGTAGAGAATGTGAAGGTTTCGGACATATACAGGCAGAGTGTGCAAACACTCTAAAGAAGCTAAAAGGGAAATCTCTCGCCAGCACTTGGAGCGATGAAGACTCTGGAGGTAGCGAGGAAGATGAAGACATAACCAGTAATTATGTGGCGTTCACAGCTATTCTGAATGACAAGTCTGAAGGCAAGTTCGCCAGCCTTGTTGAACATAATGTTGCAACATGTGCTGCTACATCGAAGCACAAGGGAGAACATGTTGTACAAAATGTTACAACAAACAAAGCTGATTCTGACAGTGAAGCTGAATCAGAAGTTGGGAGTGAAGAAGATATTCATGATGAGGAAATTCGCATCGCCTATCAAACTATGTTCTACAAATGGATGGAAATTTGTGAAGCCAACAAGAAACTGAAAGATGAATGCTCTAAGTTGAGGAGTGAGAAGAATACATATCAAGTCAAACTTCTGAAGACTGAAGCAAGTCTCCGAAACTGTGAGAGAGACATGAAGAGAGCCATAATGAGAGCTGAGAAGGCAGAAAGCACTGTTAACAGATGGAACTCTGGAAAAACCAAACTCAATGACATCCTCAACATGGGAAAAGTTGCTGGAGATCGAACTGGAGTTGGGTACAACAGAGGAAGCAATTTTCACATTCCCAAGACCAGGAGTAGTCTCAATACTAAGGAACATGTTAAATGGAGTCCACATGATGAGGTCAAGCCACGAGGAAAGAACAGAAGAGGTCCTACTCCTAGGCATCTTATATGTGGTTACTGTAAACAAATAGGACATAATGATTGGAGGTGTTTCAGGCGCATGAAGCATGTGAGTGAAGGAAGAAATATTGTTCATCCACAGCAACGGACAAGCATGAAATG
This sequence comes from Scilla litardierei, assembly GCA_030789695.1. Lineage (NCBI taxonomy): Eukaryota > Viridiplantae > Streptophyta > Magnoliopsida > Asparagales > Asparagaceae > Scilla > Scilla litardierei. The sequence continues at coordinate 55,601,274 of CM061141.1, forward strand.
GATTAAGAAGTCGGAACTGGTCAGTATGGTTGCTTACACTTCTCTAGCTACCTTCGCAGAGAATCAGTGGTACTTTGACAGTGGGTGCTCTCGGCACATGACAGGGAACAAGGGACTTCTGTCTGAGTACATTCCTGGAAATAAAGGTCATGTGACCTTTGGGGATGGACAGAGAAGCAAAGTTATTGGGAAAGGTAATCTGAATATGACAGAAACTCTGAAATTGAAAGATGTGATGCATGTTGAAAATCTAAAGGCTAATCTCATCAGCATAAGTCAGCTGTGCGATCAAGGGCTGCTGGTTCGGTTCAACAAAAATGAATGTCTTGTGTTTAATGGTGATAAAGTATGTATTCTTTCTGGAAAAAGATCCAGTGACAATTGCTACCTGTTGCAAGAACCTGACAGATGTCTGAGTATCACCACAGATGCTTCTGAACAATGGCATCAGAAATTAGGCCATGTTAACTTCAAGACCTTAATGAAAATCTCCAAAGCAAGAGCTGTCCGAGGAATGCCTACGTTAATCAAGAAGAAAGAAGGAGTGTGTGAAGCCTGCCAACTGGGGAAGCAGAAGAAAATTAGTCACAAACAAATTCAGAATATCACAACATCAAAAACTCTGGAGCTACTACATATGGATCTGATTGGACCCACTTCAGAAACAAGTGTCGGAGGTAAGAAGTACATTCTTGTTTGTGTTGATGATTTTTCACGCTTCACCTGGGTGGATTTTCTTAAGGAAAAATCAGACACTTTTAATGCTTTCAAAAACCTGTGTACTCGTCTGCAAGTAGAAAGAGGAGACAACATAGGGAAAGTCATTCGAATCCGTAGTGATCACGGAAAAGAGTTTGAGAATCATTCATTCTCTGAATTCTGTGAGGCACAAGGTATAAGACATGAATTCTCGGCTCCTAAGACTCCTCAGCAAAACGGAGTTGTCGAAAGGAAGAATCGAACTCTTCAGGAAATGGCTCGTGTTATGCTGAATGCCCGAAAAGTGAATACTAAGTGGTGGGCTGAAGCGATTAATACTGCATGTTACACCATCAACAGGGTTTATCTTCGACCACAGACTGAGAAAACTCCATATGAAATATGGAAAGGTCGAAAGCCTGATGTCTCCTACTTTCATATTTTTGGAAGCAAGTGCTACATCCTGCAAGATCGAACACCAAGACGGAAATTCGACACCAAGAGTGACAAAGGAATTTTCTTGGGATATTCTACAAGGAGTCGTGCGTTCCGTGTGCTGAATGAACGAACAGATGTCATGATGGAATCCATTAATGTTGTGGTTGATGATTTTGATCAGGGAGAATCTATTCTGACCGGTGAGAAAGGAGGTCAAGAAGACATAAATGAAGATGATGTTCGTGTTGAAAGTGATGTTGCAACAAACAAAACCAAACAGAACCATGTTGAACAAATTGTTGCAACACAGGATACTGCCAACATGGAGTCAACTCAAGTAGAAGCTGAAAATGCTCAAGATGCTGAGGGAATTACAAAGATCATACGAGATCATCCGCCGGAACTAATCATTGGTGACGTTCAAGACAGTCGTCGCACCAGAGGTACTAGTCGTGTTAATTACAGAGATCTGGCTGGGTATGCTTGCTTTCTTTCTACTATCGAACCCAAAAATGTGAAGGAAGCAATTGGTGATGATTTCTGGGTCTCGGCTATGCAAGAGGAACTAAACCAATTCCAACGAAATGACGTTTGGAGTCTTGTGGAGAGACCAAAAGGAACTAATGTCATCGGGACAAAGTGGATATTCAAAAATAAGACAGATGAGAAGGGAAATGTCACCCGGAATAAAGCCCGGCTTGTTGCTCAAGGGTATACCCAAGTGGAAGGCATTGACTTCGATGAGACATTCGCCCCTGTAGCACGGTTGGAATCTGTTAGACTGTTACTTGCGGTTGCCTGTAGCTTAAACTTCAAACTGCATCAAATGGACGTGAAAAGTGCCTTTCTAAACGGGTTGTTGAATGAAGAAGTGTATGTTGAACAACCCAAAGGATTTGCTGATCCGTTTCTTCCGAATCATGTGTACAAGCTGAAGAAGGCATTGTATGGGCTGAAGCAAGCTCCAAGGGCCTGGTATGAGAGATTGACCACGTATCTTCTCAAAAAGGGATATGAAAGAGGAGGAGCTGATAAGACCTTATTTGTTCAAAGGACAAGATCAAGTGTGATGATTGCCCAGATCTATGTTGACGACATAGTCTTCGGCTCAACATCACAACAACTTGTGCATGAGTTTATTAATCTCATGCAAAGGGAGTTTGAAATGAGCATGGTAGGTGAGTTGAATGTATTTCTTGGGCTCCAAGTTAAACAGTGTCAGGATGGTCTATTCATCTCGCAGAGCAAATATGCTAGAAGTCTTGTCAAGAGATTTGGTTTAGAAAATGCCAGACATGTTAGGACTCCCATGAGCACATCTGAAAAACTCTCTAAGGATGAAGGAGGAAGAGATGTTGAAGTTACTCTCTATAGAAGCATGATAGGTAGCCTGTTATATTTAACAGCTAGCCGACCGGATATCAGCTTTAGTGTTGGAGTCTGTGCTCGTTATCAAGCAAGCCCTAAGGAATCTCATATTACTGCTGTAAAAAGGATTATTAGGTATATCAGCGGAACAGCAGACTATGGTATATGGTATACAAAGGATACGAATACGCTTGTCTCAGGATACAGTGATGCTGACTGGGCAGGAAATACAGATGATCGGAAAAGCACCACCGGAGGATGTTTTTATGTGGGGAACAACCTGGTGTCATGGTATAGTAAAAAACAGAACTTCATATCGTTATCTACAGCTGAGGCTGAGTATATTGCAGCGGGAAGTTGTTGTACACAACTGCTATGGTTGAAGCAAATGCTGATAGACTATGGACTGGAACAAGGAACTATGACCATTTTGTGTGACAACCAGAGTGCTATAAATATCTCCAAGAACCCTGTCCAACATTCTAGAACGAAACATATCGACATCCGACATCACTTTATTAGAGAGCTGGTTGAGAAGAAATCCCTAGTTATGGAGTATGTTGCTACAGCTAATCAACTAGCAGACATTTTTACAAAGCCACTTGATTCTGCCAGATTTGAGGAATTGCGGCAAGCCCTAGGGCTGTGTCGTATCTAATGCTGCTTCCTGTGTTGAGATATTTGTTGCAACATCAAGTTGCAACATTATGAGGGTCTATTAATCTCTGCTGACGGGTCGGTTTTTTTTTTCTTCTTTTATTTTCTTACCCGTTATTATTACCCTCTAATTCGTTTCGTTCCCAAGGCGCTTTTTCTTCTACTCAAATTTTCTCCAAGATTCTCCTAACCCCTCATCTAGGGTTCTTGAAATCGGCTTGATTGAAGCCTCTCCCTGCTCATCTTCAATGGCAAGAAATCAGTCGGATGAGTCGTCGGTGCCCCCTCGTCGGTCGTCTCGTCGAACGACATCCGCTCGGAAAAGTGCTCCGCCTTCCTCGTCCTCTTCGGTTAAACGTAAAGGGGCGTTTTCTCGCTCTATGCCAAGATCTTCCAGTGGTAATCCCTCTCCATCTCTCTCCTCTTCCTCGTTCGGTGGCATGCATCCTTCTAAAGTCTCTAATTTAGAGTTGGTGAAGTTTTCCCCAATTCTTGAATTCCCCCTTCCTAAAAATTCCGAGGATGATGAAGCGTATGATGATGATGAAAGTTTTCCTGATCCGGTAACTATTCAAGACTGGTTCTGGTATCTGCGGAGAACAGGAAAAGAATTGGATCTCTCCTACGTGGATGTATCTCATATTCATTTCAAAGGTCTGATGCGTAAGAAGATTTTGGGGAAAGTCATGAGTGTTAGAGTTCCTCGTGATAGAAAAATTATTATTCGCACCTGGAACCCGAAATCTTTTGTTAAAATCTCTGAAGTTGATGTAATAGACATCTCAGATTCTGAAGACTCCCCGGTGTTTGCTGATCTGCCTAAGTCCAGAGGGACTTCAGGAGCATCTTCGTCTAACTTTCCTTCTGAGAATCCTGTTGGGAAGGATGATGTGCTGAGAAACAAGGATGATGTGGAGAAAGGTGATCCAGGAGATGAGAAAAGGCAGGCTGCTCCTTGTCAGGAAGAGGTACCTGTCTTTACATCACCTATGTCAGTGGATGAAGGTTCTCAGAACATGATCAATGTCCCTAATTGTGATGTGAATGCGTGTTCTCAAAATGTGCCTATGTTCTCATCTAAAGAAACTTCTGAGCCTGGAAAAGACTCTGAGATGGTTGATCATGAATGTGCAGACAGTAGTAAGGAGTCACGTCTGAAAGACACTGTGGAAGACATGCCTCATGCTGATGATATGTCTCAAAGAGATCAGTCTCTAAATGCCTCTGAAGATCCTGATCCCTCTCCTATGGATTTAGAATCGTCTGAAATTCCTCAGGATCCCTCAAATTGTTCTGAAAGAGGTGTCAGTGAGATGCAAGCTGCTTCAGAAAAGATCAATGCCAATGTTGAGTCTGGATGTGGGACTGCTGGTTGTGAGGTAAATGTTGAAGTCACTTTAGAAAAATGTTCCCTGAGTCAAGATACTTCAGCTGTTGGTGGGGACAATGTGGGTCTTAATGTTGAAACTGAAAAAATTGTTCCTGATTCCTTCAAGGATGCTAGTGTTGAAACTATTGTTGCACAAAATGTTGCAACACAGGGTGCATCACCTGAGGTCTCTGGTCCTACAGAACCTCCCTTGTCCTCTTTTATGCGCAAGGGTCGATCGTGCTCCAAGAAGCGCTCTGCTCCTTCGTGCAATACTGATGGCTCTCCGACTAAGAGGTCAAAAAACTCAGCTTCAAGCTCCTCTCGTTCTCCGTCGTTTACTTCCTCGGATGCCTTTAGCAGAATTTTCTTCGACAAAGATCGCAAGAACCGATGGCCTTCTTATTCTGAGAAATCGTTCCTTCCTGAAAAAGTTCTGAACATTGCCTCGTTTGACAAGACCCAGATTGCAACTATTTTGAAGTCTCTCGGACTGGTCCGTGCTACCACGTGCTTCAGTTCCTACTATCCTGTGCTAGTCAGGGAATTTTATTGTAATCTATCCAAAGCTGCTGGAGAAGGGTCCTCTCGTTGGCATTGCCGAAATTACGTTCGGGGCAAGATAATTACTTTTTCTCCTTCCTCTCTGAATAAATTATTGGAATGGAAATGTCCCACATCTGCCCCTGCTTATGGAGAGTCTACAGAAGTCGAGTTTGATAAACTGATCCGAACTGTGACTGCGGGGAAGCTTCAGATTTGGCCTACGAAATCATCGGTTTTTCCTTCATCTGCTCTTACGGCCAAGTTTTTTATTCTCTACCGGATTGCGACGAGGAACTGGCTTCCTACATCAAATGTGTCTGTGGTTACTCGAGATATGTGCAGATTGTTGTTCGCTGCTGGAACCTCTCAGGTTTTTAATTTGGGCCGGATTATTTTTGACTCTATCCTATCGTGTGCTGAGATATCCTCCTCCGGGACCTTGTTACCTCATGGAGCTCTTATATCTATGTTGCTCCTAGCTCAAAAGGTGCCTCTGTCCTCGTCAGATCTTCCCTCATCCTGTGAGAGTATCTCGTATACGGCAAAGTCTGTGGCCGGAAAATTGGATGACATCACTGACTTGGTTCCCTCTCTTCATAATGTGTCTTCGACATCCTCTCCTCGTCCTACTGCTGACCCGTCCTTCTCTGTGCCTCCAGCCTCGCAAACTCCTCCACCCTGTCCTGCAACTGAAGCTACTGCTTCCTCTGCAAGTACAGTTGATATTCAGTTTCTCGAGACTGCTCTACAGAATATTGATGATCAACTTCTGTTTCTTGAAAGTCAGCGGGTACTTCTGAATCGTCACAAGGAGCTGCTGCAGAGCAAGCTGTCTTCTCTGAGGAATGGTCCCTCTGCGGATTTATGAGGTTTTTGTCTTTTGTGGCGCAAAAGGGGAGAAGCGGTTTGTTTTTCTCTCTTATCTGATTCTCGATGCTTTGTTGAAAGTCTTGTTGGATGTTTTGTTGGAAGACTAGTGTGCAGCGTGTTGGAAGACTAGTGTGTAGCGTGTTGGATGTTTTGTTGGATACCTAGCGTCCTGTTGAATGTTTTGTTGGACGTCTACTTATGATGCAATGTGTCTCCAAGGGGTTTCAATGCTTATCAATTGCACAATTGCTTTCTTCCTCTATCATACCGAATGTTGTGCCACCAAATGACAAAAGGGGAGATTGTTAGGAATCATCCTGTGATTATTCTTGGTTGCGGAATTGTCATGTATGGCACTTGCGAATGTTGAACATTTTGTTGAACAGTTTGTTGTACTGGGATGTTCAACAGGAGATGTCTACTTGCGTCAATTGGCTGCAGATTCAGGATGTGCAATTGGCGTTTACGTATTCTGGTATTCTCTATCTTGCATATCTGGCACTTATGGTAGTTATTAACTGGTTTAGAGATGATTGGGTTTAATCTCCGGTTACCATATTGCGAAACGGTTGAAGAGAGATTCTCGGCAAATTATTCTCTAACAACTTCCTGTTTCGGATTCTTCGGGATCTCCTTCTTGCCAAGACCGCTACAATCATTGCTATTGATTGAATCGAATCTAGGATCGACGATTGCTGGGATTGAGATTGAATCGAAGATTGCGGGGGCTTTCACCTTTTAAGGCTTGGAGCATGTGGCGGCTAGGTTAACGCTTTTGCAAAAGAAAGTTGAAGAAAATTCTCCGGGAGGGAGGCCGACGGCTGCGCACGCAGGATCAAGGGAGTTGATCGAGTCGGTGGTGCAAGGGGAGCTTGCAGGCAAGGGGAGCTTGCCAAGAATACTTCACGGGGTTGATTGCGATCATCCCCTCACGGTTTGTGTTTAAGGATGAGAGTGTTCTTCCTTATTAAAGCGTGAATTGTAGAATTTGTATTCTCCAATCTTTTTAGTGAAGTATTCAATTTTCTGGGCGTGGCCCCGCAGATGTAGGTGTGCGCACCGAACTGCGATACCAACTCTTGTGTGTCCTTGCATGTTGTGTGCTTTTACGCTGTTCGCTATATTCTTCACTGCGTACTGATTTTCAAATCTTTTATTTATATCTGCAAGCACATTTTGTGTAACCCCTTTACGTCCTCTAAATCGTGGTACGAGTTTGGCAGGAAGCATTGCATCGATATGTGTCTCATTAATTAGACCAATGTAATCCTACACCGTTATCAATAACGAACAAGTTGAAACCACCATCAATCAGTTTAATCTATTTCCATTTATTCATAAACACACACTTACCTTGAAAAATGGGAACCAATTGGGATTATTGAGTATCTCTGGTGGTGTCTCATTTGGAGCTTGCTTCATGAACCTATCCCGAAGGGTACAAACTGCATGCATCACTTTGTTAAAGTATAAGCTAATTGTCACCCCGGACCTTATAAAATCAACCTGTATGACTTTGTTCTTTGACTCGTGCCCTACGATATGCAGAAACATTGCCAACTGCTCCTCGATGGACACATGATAATTGTCTTTAAGAATATCACATTGTCGCATTAAAGTTGCAAGATTTAGGAACGCATGTGTGCGCATTCTTAAGTAGTGTAAACAACTACTAACAGAACCATATAGAATTCTACGCATGTGTGATTTTCTATGAATATCACACATCTCAACTGCTCATGAGGTATAGGGGTATCCATATCGTCATCGTATAGTTGCATGAATACGATGGTAAAAATGATAGCCGCCACGGCTGATGTACACGATGAACACCCCGCATTTTCTCCATTTTGATCAATCTAACCCTTATTTGCATTAACCATAACTTCAGTCATAATTTGTAACTGGCATTTACTTATATCATAAAATCGCACTTGGGACATAAAAACATAAACAACGAGATATGAGATATGGCATAAAAAATTCATTCCTATCTAAACGAATAATTCATATAACCAAAAATAAAATACCGGCATAACACAACATTTATATGCCATTGAAACATATACCTTTAGTTTTAAAAGGCTTTATTTCAATCCAATACATTCAATGCATACCAAATGAACCATCAACCCACCAATCAGGTCCAAGCTATTCATGACTCCATATCCAATTATCCTCAGATTTTAATTTTAATTTTCTTTGCTGGTTTCTTGACATATTTCAAGCATACCATAGCAATGTACCAACATATCATCATAAATCCCAATTACGCACACCATATATTCACTGACCGTGTCTCATCATTGGGCTCTTTTGTGTTGGGGTCATATAAGTTGGTCCTCATTGCTCCTGATTGGAGTTGTGTCAAATTCATCAACCATAAAGTGAAGGCTATATTGTAACATCAGGACGTATACAATTATAAAAAATGCATGCAACCCCTACACAAGAGCCATCAGAAATACATAAATAAAATTTGCATTTTTATTGCAAACATATCAGTTTCACGTTGTGTGTATCATCATGAGGCAATAATAGGTATGTAACCGAAATAATTACGGAACCAGAGGGCTTGAGATTTGATTGGCTTGCTGTTTCATTCAACTGATTCATTGAATATAATCCAACATAAACAATTAATAACTATGGTGTCTTTGCTGTAACTGCATTGGGCTATTGTATTTGTGTTGGATTTATGATGGATTTTGGCAATCTGTTGCATGCTTGCCTTGAGATTTTGTAAACTATGGTGCTTTTGCGAAAGTCCAAATTAGGGTTTCATGCCTGCCAATATGTGATGGTGAGTTAACACTCGGCCAGCCATAGGTTGTAAGAAACCATCATCCCGCATAATATCGACACCCACACATATATGAGAATGAAATCTCACAAATTTCCAAGCTGTAGAAACCATAATGAGCATAGTATGCTGAAATGTAAACAAAAATTATACCTCAGTGAGCAAAGAGAGTAGCAGTTCCAACAGACGAGCACAGAGAACGCAAAGAATCGAGGCTACCTCAGTTCCAACAGCAGAGCCAATAATCCGCAAAGGGCCAGAGAACCCAATCCAGCCACGATCGGAACCCTAGTTGCAGATCCAACAGACGAGAACAGATAACTCAAAGAATCGCTACTATCGCAGTTCCAACAGCAGAGCCAAGCTTTCGCAACGGGCCAAAGAACCCAAAACAACAAAGATCCAACAAAAACCCCAGAGATCTCCTCTTGAATCCGCCCGTCTAGGGTTTCAGAATCGCTCAAAATCTCAGCTTTGAAGTGCCTGTTCGTTTTCGTTAGAATGTGCAAGAAAGTGGCCCCATAACACTGTTTGGGCTACTGTTGGGCTACTATTCACAACTTTCCAACCCCTAAATTTTTTATCGTGTTCGTTTTGCTTCGTTTGGTTTTGTGGGAAAAAAGTCCACCGTGGCATCAGCATTTTCGCGAACAACATCCCCGCAAAATGCGCAGATTACGGCCAAAATTCTGTACTTGCAGAACCCACATCTCTCTCTCTCCCCTTTTCTCAGCGAATCGCAGCAGGGCCCTTTGAATTATTTTTAATCGGTTGGAACACTGTGCAGTGAGGAATGCACAGTGTTCCGACTCTAATTTGCTATTCTCACGTTATTTCGGACACGAGAGCACTTAATTTTGTTTTTTTATATTTAAGTATTATAATTAATTATTTTAGTTTAATATTTAGTTTACTAATTATTAAAACCCGTGGATCCCACATTAATTTTCTTTAAATAACATTCTCAACAAAATAAACACAATAAAGTTGTATGGGACCCATAAAACTTTCTCAAAACAATTTTCCAACACACTTTCCAACAAAACAAACACAACCCCCACTTTTCTCACCCCAAGATTCCAACCACTAAACACTATTCATAAATTTCACAAAAAAACCATTCTCACCAAAACGAACAGGCCCGAAGGTGCGATGGACGTCGAGGTGAGAGATGAGAATGTTGCAGCAGAGATGAGAGGAGATCCGAGCCACTGGGGCCCACGAAAACAAGAATCCAAACCAAAATCGCTGGAAAAAGTGAAGAATCCGCTCGCGTGCTTTGTCGCTGCCACGGTGGACTTTTTTCGTGGAAATCAATCGACACGAAACAAACGCCGCAAAAACAAATGAGATTGAAATCTTGTGAATAGTAACCCTACAATAGCCCAATGGACACTTTCTAGCACATTACCATCAAAACGAACAGGCCCATTAAAAAAAGAAGGCGGGTTAGAGATGCTAAAAGAAATATCTTTTATTTGTCATATCACATCATATCTTCTCAAAATTCTAAATTCGAAGAGCCGGACTCTATACACCCTCGTTTCGGTGTATGGAGGGGACAATCACCTCAAAAGTGTAAGATATAAGGAACGAGAGAGTGTGATTTAACAGAATTTTATTTTGTTTTTTCAAAATTGGAAAGATTGTCGCATCCCTACACCGATCTTCGATGTATATAGCAACTCTCAAGTCGAAATGGGTTACACCAATGCCCTCGTCACGACAAAAAAAATCATTTTTCCGTCCGTTACACGCCACCACTACAGCAGCAAGACCACGTCCCCAAAAATATCCACCCCCACCTTGCAAGCGGTAACTGAAGGCTCGGTGATCACACCCACTCCAACATTAGCCATCCACCCTAATCTCACTTTCTTGCCCCCTCTCACAAATTTCTGGCTCAGCTCTCTTGTCGACTCTCTCTCAAAACCCATACGTTCGGATCCGATCTTAGACGTAGAAGAAGATGAGAGAGATACTGCATATTCAGGGCGGCCAATGCGGTAACCAGATCGGGGCCAAGTTCTGGGAGGTTATCTGCGACGAGCACGGGATCGATCACACCGGCAAGTACGCCGGCGACTCCGACCTTCAGCTGGAGCGGATCAATGTCTACTACAATGAGGCCAGCGGTGGCCGCTACGTGCCAAGGGCGGTGCTCATGGACCTGGAGCCCGGGACCATGGACTCGGTCAGATCTGGACCTTTCGGGCAGATCTTTCGGCCCGATAACTTTGTCTTCGGGCAGAGCGGGGCAGGGAACAACTGGGCCAAGGGCCATTATACCGAGGGCGCGGAGCTCATCGACTCGGTTCTTGATGTCGTGAGGAAGGAGGCCGAGAATTGCGACTGCTTGCAAGGTGAGTATGGTTCTACCTGTTTTTCCTGTCTTTGCTCTAATTTTGTCAGATTTTTGTGATCTCTTGTCATCTTTTGGCTTGAATGTTGTTGATTCTTCTGGATCACTGGTTTTTGTTGTTGAATTTGGTAGATCCATATTTAGTTTAGAATGGGATAGTTGTGGATTTGATTTAACACTGCTGGATCTGGCATTTGGATTATAGAATTGATCTCATTTGTGATCGTCATTATCTTTCGAATAGCCTGAGTTATGTCATTTCTCATCTATTTCTTATGCTCGTGCTTTACCGTAAATTGTTTTGTGATATAACTTGGGGCGTTACCAGGAATTTTTTGGCACTGTGCGAAATAAATGTGAGGTAAAGAAGAATTTTTTTTTAAAAAATACCAAAGATGGTAATTCAATTTCACTGCTAGTGTACTGATTAAAAAATACCAAAAAATAACAAAAAAAAACCAATATCGTACATGGAAATAAATTAACTAATAACATATGACGTAATAATTTTAATTAATTATATTTAGAAACAATTCCAATAACTCACGTCCGACAATGGTTGATCGGACTATTCGGCGGCGGCGGCGGCGGCGGCGTCGAATTTCTTGCTGCATCGATGACATGGTGGTCGGTGGAGTCACTACTCGGTGATGAAAGGAATGATTCGGATACTTCCTCACGTTCGAGCGGCTACTAATAGCCGATGGAGCTGGCAGACCTGAATCAAAACCATCCCCAAAAATATACAACAAATTATCAAAATTTATAATTGTTATAAAAACATCACAGTTTTTTTGAATGATGGAAGGATGAGTGGAGGGATGAGGGAGGGTGACAATGGCAGGATGGATGAGTGATTTTTTCTCATCTAAATGATCAGTGAAGGGATGGAGGATGGCTGAGGGGTATTTTAAAACATGAAAGATGAAATCTAAGCATATTCACTTCACAGAATCGCAAAAATTGGAGAATCCATCAAGAATGAAAATTCCCCTAATCGAAGCTCAAGATCGTTCAAAATCCCCTAAATCGAATAGAAAAGAGAGATTGTATGTAAATTTACCTTGAATTGCTTGGTGATCCCTGCCTTCAAAGCTTCATCCTTCTTGAGAACCTTGGAATGGGACAGATTGAGGTATTTACTGTGCCCTTTACTCTTGGAACTGTTCCGATCTCTAATATCGGAGATCTATGCTAGGATCTTTGAGGTGGTTTCCAGAGAATGTGAGGGGGAAATATTTTTTTCAAGGGCAAGTTGACTGTATCTCCACCCTTGTATATAACTTTGTTGGAAATTTTTTTGAGCCAGCAAAACTATTTAAGATAAATTCTTTTTATCTTTTTCAGTAAGTGGCTGAGTTATATATGATTATGATTTTGTACCGCAAACATCCATTGTTGTATTTCAAAATTCAACAGGTTTTACAAATTATATGGGGTTTTACAAATTATATGGTTCATTAGTTATTTTAGGCTGATGTGTGTCATGTGTATACTGTAAGATCGAAATTAGTCTAGAGGGGATGAATATGCTAATTAAAATTTTTCCCGTTGGTAAATAAGTTTTACTGTTGGTAAATAATTTTTACCACTGAAAATATTTTTATTTACTATAACAATTAAATTGCATGTGATAACAATAGTTACAAATATATAGTGCAGAAATAGAAGTCATGCACAGGGAGGCACAATGATTTAACCAAGTTGAGCTTATAAAAGCATACGTCCTGTCCCCAAGATCACTAATCAAGTCAATTAATCAACTGCTTACAACACCTACCGCTTACAACACATGTAATCTTGCATACCGCTAAAGATTGATCTTACCTAATTTAATATGTTGCCTTGACTCACACACTGTGAATCAAGAATTCCTGAATCACAACACCGGTGACTCAACCCTCTCAGAAAATAGTTTTGACAATTTATTACAATATCAACACAAATAGAAATTGATATAGATGAAAGAGTTTAGAATTTCTCAGGGTTTCCTCGTTATGCTGATATGTAGTAGCTGATGTTAAGCTTGACACTGCTTGATTTTCTCCTTTCTAAATTATCTCATGGCTTTCGTCTTTCTTCTCTTTTGCTTACTATTACTCGTTTCCTTTTTAAAAGTGTGTCTTCTCTTCTGTTGTATATCTTGTCCATCCGGAAGCCCCCTATAAATAAGAGAGATTGGGCTTAAGCAAATTGGATTTGGCTTTGTTTAATTAGACTTTTGACCAGCTATGAAAGCATGTGTGAACCCTTTGACAATTTGCATATACCTTTTGCTTCAAAGAAAAAATTGCAACCAAGAGAGAGCATGTAGACAACATGCGTCTAATTTTTAGGCAAGGTCTTTATGATCTTCCTAATTTTCTCCAACTCCTACTAAGCTTGTCCCAATGCTTTTGAATTGTAGATCAACGCATTGAATCTCGTGTACATTTCTTTGATGGGTTCCTCTCTCATGATAATGAAGTTCTCATAGTCATTGCTTAGCATGGCTAATCTTGACTTCTTAACTTGTGAAGCTCCCTTATGCGTCACCTCAAGAGTATACTAGATTTCATGTGCAGTCAAACAATGAGAAATAGATTATATTCAGTTTTATCAAGTGTATAGATAAGAGTATTCATAGCTTTGACATTAAGTGAAAACCGTTTCTTGTCACCCAACTCCCACTTATCCTTAGTTTTAGAAATTTCTATGTTTTCTATCAGCATAAAAGGAAGTTTGCAATCGGTCTCAATTATTTTCCAAACTTTATAATCTACTGATATAAGATATATTCTTATCTTAGCCTTCCAACACTAAGCATAATCAGACCCGTTGAACATGGGTGGCCTAACTGTAGATTGACCCTTAGGAAAAGTACTACTGAAATTTGCCATCACTACAGTATGTCTGCAATAACTCGCTCTGATAGCACTTGTATGATCAAAATAAGCCTAGAGGAGGATGAATATGATAATTAAAAATTTCCTGTTGGTAAATAATTTTTACGTCGGTAAATAACTTTTATCACGACAAATATTTCTATTTACTTTAAGAATTAAATTGCATATGCAACATCAGTTACAAAATTAAAATTTTCATGTCGGTAAATAGTTTTTATGTAGGAAATTTTTTTACTGCGGTAAATATTTCTATTTAATTTGACAATTAAATTGCATGTGACAACAGCATTTACATGCATGTAAATGCTGTTGTCACATGCAATTTAATTGTCAAATTAAATAGAAATATTTACCGTGGTAAAGTTTTTTACCGACAAAAATTATTTACTGACAGGAAAATTTTAATTAGCATATTCACCCCCTTGATGCGGACTAGGGTTTGTAGAATAGGTTTGGGGATTTTTATTGGAATTTGAGGAATAGGGTTACAAGATAAATAGCCAATTTTTGGAGAGTTGGCCCCTCTCCTAGCTTTTGCTAAGGGAAAAGCCTAAACTCTCTTCTAGATCTCCTCGGAGAACTCTAGGAAATATCAAATGACGGCTCACAAATTCGATACCCTAACCCTAGCCCACGCCCTCACTTATATAATGATGAGGCGTGGTGCGTACAGCAACTAAGACCCACTAATGGTGCCTAAAGTAATTTTATCCCCAAACCTTCGGTACGCCCAGCAATTACTCCTTAGTCTTCTTGCGCCTCCTCTCGTAGGTGATAAGCGTATCACTACTCCCCCCAGGAGTTTCACCTTGTCCTCAAGGTGGAAATCTGGGTACTGCTGCAGGATGTGATCATATAACTCCCATGTGGCCTCGAACTCCGGTAATCCCGACCAACGAATAAGAACTTCCCGTGCTCCCGATGCTCCTGTACGAATGCCGGTGACCTCCTCGGGTGCAAGAAGTACCTCCATGTCAACCGTGAGAGTCGGGGGTAAAGTAGACGATGCCTCATGATCTCCAATAGCGCGGCGCGACTGTGAGACGTGGAAAACCGGGTGAATGCGGGTAGTAGGAGGCAGCTTCAGTCGATACGCCACCTTGCCGATCCTGGCCTCAATCTCATACGGCCCATAGTACCTTGCCGCTAGCTTCTCGTTGCGCCGGTGAGCCATAGAACGCTGTCGGTATGGTCGAAGCTTCAGATAGACGCGTTCCCCTACATCAAACTCCACCTCTCTGCGATGTGCATCTGCCTTCTTCTTCATGATCTGCTGCGCGCGCGCAGTAGGTGACGCTTCAACTCTTCCAGGACTCGATCCCGATCCTCTAGCTGCTGCTCCAATCCTGACACCGGGGTGGATCCCCTACTGTAATGCACTAAATGGGGCGGATCTCTGCCATAGACGATCTGAAACAGTGTCATCCTCGCCGCTGAGTGGTACGAGGTGTTGTACCAATACTCAGCCCACATCAACCACCCGGCCCACTTCCTAGGAGTCTCTGACGCAAAACACCGCAGGTATGTCTCTACACTGCGGTTGAGGACCTCCGTCTGGCCGTCCGTCTGGGGGTGGTATGCCGTGCTCCGTCGAAGTGCTGTACCCTGCAGACGGAACATCTCCTTCCAAAAAGTGCTCAGAAAGACTTTATCTTTGTCGAACACAATAGAGCGGGGGTACCCATGCAGCCTGACCACCTCCTTCAGAAAAGCTACTGCTACCGATGCTGCCGTAAATGGGTGGCGGAGTGGAATGAAATGACCGTATTTGCTGAGGCGGTCAACCACAACAAATATAGTAGTATAGCCCTCGGATCGTGGCAGTCCCTCCACGAAATCCATCGAGATGTCCTCCCATATCCTCTCTGGTAACTCCAAGGGCTGTAGAAGACCGGCTGGAGACGTCGCCTGATACTTGTGGCGCTGACATATATCGCACTCCGCGACCAGCCTCACAATGTCCTTCCTCATGCCCGGCCAGTAAAGCTCCCGGGCCATCCTCTGATACGTCTGGTAACCTCCCGAGTGCCCACCTACTGCGCTGCTGTGAAACTCATGGAAGAGTGCAGGAATGTGACCCGAAGTCCGAGGAATCATTAGCCGCCTCAGGTACAGGAGCAGCCCCCCCTCCAATGTGTACCCCGGAAAGTCTGTAGACCCCCCAACAATCGCCTCCCGGATTCGCCGCAGCTCCTCATCTGCCTCAATCTCTGCTAGCAGGGTGTCGCTCCTCAACATCAACGGAATAGACAAAGCCACCACCTGCACCCCCTCATCTCGTCGGGAGAGCGCATCTGCCGCCTTGTTGTCCGAGCCGGGTTTGTAATGGATCTCAAATTTGTACCCGCTCAACTTGGACAACCATCTCTGGTGCTCCTCTGCCACCATGCGCTGCTCCAAGAGGTACTTTAGACTCCGCTGGTCTGTCCGTACCACAAACTCCCTCCCCAGTAAGTAGGGTCTCCACTTCTGAACTGACAGCACAATTGCCATCAACTCTCGCTCGTAGACTGACTTCAGCCGGGCCCTGGTGGATAAGACCTGGCTGAAGTAAGCGACCGGCCTCTGCTCCTGCATCAGTACGGCCCCCAAACCGAACCCCGAAGCATCTGACTCCACGATGAATTTCTTCTCAAAATCTGGGAGCGCCAGCACCGGCACCGTCGTCATCGCCTCCTTGAGGGCCTGGAACGCCCTCGTCGCCTCCTCTCCCCAGCAAAAATTATCCTTCTTCAGCTGCTCCGTTAGGGGCCACGCCAATGTGCCGTACCCCTTCACGAACCGCCTGTAATACCCTGTAAGCCCCAAAAACCCCCTCAAGGCCCGTAGTGTCCTAGGCTGGGGCCAATCCAACATGGCCGAAATCTTCGATCGATCGGCGGCCACTCCCTCCGCCGACACAATGTGCCCCAGGTACTCCACCTGCGCCTGTCCGAATAGACACTTCTTCCGGTTGGCCTGCAGCTGATGGCCCTCCAACTCCCGCATCACTATCTCCAGATGGCCCAAATGATCCTGTAGTGATGCGCTGTAGACCAGGATATCATCAAAAAAGACCAAAACGAACCTCCGTAAATAAGGTCGGAAGACCTTGTTCATCAGGGACTGGAAGGTCGCGGGGGCGTTCGTCAGCCCAAAGGGCATGACGAGGAACTCGTAGTGGCCTTCGTGAGTTCTGAAGGCGGTCTTCTGCACATCTTCCTGCCTCATGCGAATCTGGTGGTACCCCGACTTCAGGTCGATCTTCGAGAACACCACCGCTCCGTGCAGCGCGTCCAATAGTTCGTCGATCACCGGAATAGGAAACTTGTCGGGACAGTCTCCTTGTTGAGAGCCCGGTAATCGACACAAAATCTCCAACTGTCGTCCTTTTTCTTAACCAGAAGCACCGGGCTAGAGAAAGGACTAGCACTAGGGCGGATGACACCTGCTTGTAACATCTCCTGCACCAACTTCTCAATCTCATCCTTCTGTACCTGGGGGTATCGGTACGGTCGCACACTGATAGGTGACACCCCCTCCTTTAGCACAATCGCGTGCTCATGGTCTCTCGGTGGCGGAAGACCGCTAGGTGGCTGAAACACTCCCTCAAACCCCTGCAGTAGCTGCTCCACCTCCGGCGGTACTACTGTCGCCCCGATGGCCTCGTCCGACGCCAACCCCTGGAGCTCAATCAAGAACCCCCCTCCCTCGGCCTGGAGTGTCTTCGCCATGGTCTTGTAGGACACCGACGAACAACACAAACTCGGGTCACCCAACAGCACCACCTTCCGGCCGTCTACCTGGAACTCCATCCGTAGTAGCCTCCAATTGAACTTCGTCTCTCCCAGCGACTGCAGCCATTGCATCCCCAAAATCAAGTCGACGTTGCCCAAGGTCAAGGGCAGGAAGTCTCCCGTGATCACCACCCCCTGTATGGACACCATCAAGTCCCGGCAGATACCTCTACTCTGCTCGACCACCCCGGTCCCGAGCATGACCCCAAAGCCCTCTGTCTCCGTGATTGGTAACCCCTGACTCTCAATCACCCTGGGGGATACGAAATTGTGGGTTGCCCCACTATCTATCAAGATCACCACGTCCAGGTCTCGGACTCTACCAGCCAGCTTCATAGTGTGCACCCGTGTAAACCCTGCGATGGAGCTAAGCGAGACCTCGGCCGCCTCCAATAGTAGAGGCGTGCCCTCCTCCTCGGCCCCTGCCGCCGCCTCCTCTGCCTGCTCCCCCTCCAAGTCCTCCGCATATACCTCATACACCTGCAGGGCCTGGTTGCGACACCTATGCCCAGGGGTAAACTTCTCGTCGCACTTGAAGCATAACCCCTTTGCCCTCCGGTCTCGCATCTCCGCGTCTGTCATCCTCTTGTAAGGCCCACCTGGCCTCACATCCCCGAGTCTCCCTCCGGCTGCTGGGGCCCCTCCTGCAGCGCCTGTCTGTCCTCCTGGGCCCGCCTGTGGGCGTGAAAACTGCCCCCCAAACGCCCCCCCTAGCGCGGCGCTCGTCGGCCAACCGGTCCTCTATCGTCAGGGCCAGCTCCATCTGCTCCTCCAGTCCTCGTGGCCTGAGAGTACGAAGCTCAGACCTGATGGTGGGCTTCAAACCGTCCATAAAGAATCCTTCTAGGGATTCTGCAGGCATCCCTCGCACGCGGCTGGTGAGCTCCTCGTACTGCTTGATGTAGTCGCGCACGGTCCCCATCGGCCTCAAGGCATGCAGCTGCTCATAAGCTCCCCCCGCCTGAGAGCCTCGGAATCGGTGTAGTAGTGCCTCCTTGAACCCGTCCCAGGTCCTCAGAGGTCTCTGCTGCTCCTTCCACCTCCACCAATTCAGAGCCCCCCTCCAAACAGAGGGTAACCGCCCTCAACCTCTCCTCCTCAGTCAGCCTGGCCAGCTCAAAGTACCTCTCCGCCTTGTAGATCCACCCAATGGCGTCACTACCCTCGAACACCGGCATCTGGAGCTTCCGTATGCGATCATCCGCCTGGGGATCTCTCCCGTCGACACGATCCCCTCGCTGCAGGCGACGGTGGTCTCCAAATCGGTCTCCTTCCGGTTCCCACCTCCTATCCTCCCTCCAGTGCCGTTCATCCTCCTCCTCATACTCCTCCTCGTAGTGATGGATGGGATCCTCGTACTCCGGATCCTGATCCTCAGCCCCCCATCTTCCTTCCGGAGCCCAGTCATCGTCCTCGAAGTACTCCGGATCTTGTGCACCCCGCGCGCGCCTTTTACGGGTCCCGTGGGCCCCCCGACGCTGCCTGGGGGGGTCCTCGTACTCCGCGCGGCCCGTCGGGAGCCCGCGCGTGCCCTGGCGGGCCCGCCGCTCCTCGGCGCCCCCCTGGGGGGGTCGCCCGCCTCCGGCGAACCCCCTGGGGGGTCGCCCGCCTCCCGCGGCCCCCTGGGGGGGTCGCCTGCCTCCGGCGGCCCCTCCAGGGGGTCGCCCGCCTCCGGCGGCCCCGCCAGGGGGTCGCCACCCCTCGGCGGCCCCGCCTGGGGCTCGCCTGCCCTTGGCGGCCCCCAGGCGGGGTCGCCCTGCTCCCGCGACCCCCCTGCGGGGTCGCCGCTCCTCGGCGGCCCCTTGGGGGGCTCGCCCGCCTCCGGCGAACCCCCTGGGGGGTCGCCGGCTGTCGGCAACCCCCAGGGGGTTCGCCGCCTGCCTTCGTCGATGCCGATGGGTCGTCGGTTCTTCTTCGGAGCTCTCGCCTAGGGTTTCGGAGAGATCCTCTTGCCAGTCGTCGTCGTTGAGATCCAGATCCAGATCTACTCCTTCTAAGATGACGCCTTCCTGGTTCGGAATCATCGCCGCCTTCCCTTTTGCCCTCAGATCTGATTGATGATTCAGATCTGAGGTGCCTCCTTTCTATGAGCGCGAGATCTGTGGCGCGGTGATGTTTTGAGCCATGAAGTTGACGAGCATCTCCTTCATTTGCTCCAGACTTCCCTTGAGATCAGATTTGACGGCGTCGACCCTTTCGATGAGATCCGCCGTGTCTTTCTTCCTTTCGACGATTTCCGCATCTAGCCGCTCCTCCATAGATTTTGCCGTGGATGATCTAGTCGCTGCCATTGGATCAGAGCTCTGATACCAAATTGATGCGGACTAGGGTTTGTAGAATAGGTTTGGGGATTTTTATTGGAATTTGGGGAATAGGGTTACAAGATAAATAGCCAATTTTTGGAGAGTTGGCCCCTCTTCTAGCTTTTGCTAAGGGAAAAGCCTAAACTCTCTTCTAGATCTCCTCGGAGAACTCTAGGAAATATCAAATAACGGCTCACAAATTCGATACCCTAACCCTAGCCCACGCCATCACTTATATAATGATGAGGCGTGGTGCGTACAGCAACTAAGACCCACTAATGGTGCCTAAAGTAATTTTATCCCCAAACCTTCGGTACGCCCAGCAATTACTCCTTAGTCTTCTTGCGCCTCCTCTCGTAGGTGATAAGCGTATCACCCCTCTAGGCTTATTTTGATCCTACAAGTGGTATCAGAGCGGGTTATTGCAGATACATTGCAGTGATGCCAAATTTCAGTAGTGTTTTTCCTGAGGGCCAGTCTACAGTTAGGCCACCCATGTTCAATGGGTCTGATTATGCTTATTGTTGGAAGGCTAGGATGCGAATATATCTCATATCAGTAGATTATGAAGTTTGGAAAATAATTAAGATTGGTTGCAAACTTCTTTTTATGCTGATGGAAAACATAGAAATTCCTAAATCTAAGGATAAGTGGGAGTTGGGTAACAAGAAACAGTTTTCACTTAATGAAAGTTGTGAATGCTCTTATCTGTGCACTTGATAAAACTGAATATAATCGTGTTTCTCACTGTTTGACTGCACATGAATTCTGGCATACTCTTGAGGTGACGCACGATGGAACTTCACAAGTTAAAAAGTCAAGATTAGCCTTGCTAAGTAATGAATACGAGAATTTTGTTATGATGAGAGAGGAAAGCGTCAAAGAAATGTACACAAGATTTAGTACGCTGATCTACAATTCAAAAGCATTGTGAAAAGCTTAGCAGGAGTTGGAGCAAATTCCTAAATTTTTTTGAGGCAAAGGCCATACAAGAATCAAAGAACCTGAGGAAACATAGTATGGAGGAGTTTATTGGAAATTTGATGACGTTTGAAATGGAGCTCAAAGCCAGAGAAGTTCGTGAAACGGCTGAACCAAAGAAGAAATCACTTGCTTCACACGACTTTGATGAATCTGATTTTGACGATGATCTGGCCATGGTGGTAAGAGGTCTGAAAAGGTGGTATAAAAATCAGAAACAAAACCAAGCATCCTTATAGAACCAATATGGTGGTAAGCAAAAGCAATTTAAGAACTCTGATAATTTTGACAATGAAATTACTTGTTTCAGGCGCAAAAAGTCTAGTCACATCAAAGCAAATTGTCCACTCAATCAAAGTTATAAGAGAAAGAAAAAGACGAAGAAAACTTTTGCAGCTACATGGGATGATGATGGCACGGAGGGTTCAGATGCCGAAGAAATTGCAAATTTTTGTTTCATGGCACGGGAGGCTAATAGTGAAGAATATTCGAGCGATGAGAAAGAATTAATTCTGATGTGTCTTGAACTAACTCATGTTAATATGCCAAAAGATAAAATTAAGAAGTTAAAACCAGAAAAAACTGAATTGTTTAATGTTAATAACAAACTAACAAAACAAATTGAAGAAGTATCCATTATATCGTGTGAAAATGATCAATTTTTGAAAAGGAAATGCATAGTTTGAACATTGACATAAAATCGATTGAAAACCAGAATTTACTTCTTAAGAATAATGAAAGCTAAAATGAATTAAAATTTTGTTAGCCGCTGTTCAATGCTTGTAAATGAAAAATCTTTTTCTAAAATCCAAAGTTCTCGATCTTGAAGTTTGTCTTAAAAAGTTTTACTTGAGTGATTAATCATTTAAGATGCTTTTAAATAATCAATTGGTTGCTAATAATCGCAAAGGACTTGATCTTGGAAAAATGGAACCTGATAAAGAAAAGATAAACAACAAGGCTAGAAATATTTTTTCTAAGTGCTTGAGATGTGGAAAACAAAGACATACTGTAAATTATTGTTGGCATAGGAACAAGACCAAAATTTTACAAATTTGGGTTCCTAAAGGTACTATTACTAGCACTAGTGGACCTATTTGGATATTTAGTTCACACATCCTTTTCTATGTAGGTGTGTTGGCAGGCTAAGGAACAATAAGAATGATATCTGGATTCCTGTTGTTCCAAACGCATGACAGGCGATAAAACAAAGTTTCTTAGCCTCGAGACGTTTAGAGGTGTGACTGTTATTACGGGAAATAATGGTAAGTGTAAGCTCATCAGAAAAGGTAAGGTTGGTAATAACTCTTTTCAATTAATCGATGTATTTCTTATTGAAAATTTAAAACTTAATCTCATCTCTAAAAGTCAATTATGTGATAAAGGTATGAGTGTTATCTTTGATATAGATATTTGCAAAAATATTGAAAAATCTTCTAGTAATATTATTTTTACTGGTAAGAGAAAAGGAAATGTTTATACACTCTCCTTCGATGATTTGACACTGTCTAAATGTTTAATTGCTAGGGATGAAGATGCCACTCTATGACATATGAGACTGGCACATGCTAGAATGGGGTTGTTAAAAAACTTGAGAAGAAACAGTTAGTCAGAGGATCGCCACATCAAAAATATGAAAATGGTAAACTATGCAAAGCATGCACGAAAGGTAAGTTTCATCGATCATCTTCTCATGCAATCAACATGGTGAGTACTACTAGAATACTTGAGTTGATTCATATGAATTTATTTGGGCCAAATAATATTTCTAGCTTAGGAGGTAAGAAGTATTGTTATGTGTTAGTCAATGATTACTCTAGATTTACATGAGTATATTTTCTAGCTAAAAAATCAAAAACTTTTGATTACTATACAAAATTTTCAAAACTTGTTCCAAATGAGAAGGGAGTTTCAATAATTTCAATAATAAGTGATCCTGATGGTGAATTTGAGAATTTTGGTGCCACTCTATGTCACCATTTGCTTAGTTTAAAACCTTTAAAACATGCAAAATCTAGCAAGATTCTAATGGCTTCTAACCTAGCAACTGATGCAAAAGTTTCTTCAAAATCAATTCTCTCAATTTGATTATACCCTTGTGCAACCAATCTAGTCTTTTTCTGGTTCCATTTTCGTAATAGTCTTTTTATGGTTACATTTCCTTACTCATCAAGTATGTTTATAAATATCCATTTGGTTCTCACAATTGGATGTTTAAAAATATCTTCATTTGATTCCAAATGAAGATGCCACTCTATGACATAGGAGACTGGCACATGCTAGAATGGGGTTGTTAAAAAACTTGAGAAGAAACGGTTAGTCAGAGGATCACCGCATCAAAAATATGAAAATGGTAAACTATGCAAAGCATGCACGAAAGGTAAGTTTCATCGATCATCTTCTCATGCAATCAACATGGTGAGTACCACTAGAATACCTGAGTTGATTCATATGAATTTATTTGGGCCAAATAATATTTCTAGCTTAGGAGGTAAGAAGTATTGTTGTGTGTTAGTCAATGATTACTCTAGATTTACATGAGTATATTTTCTAGCTAAAAAATCAAAAACTTTTGATTACTATACAAAATTTTCAAAACTTGTTCCAAATGAGAAAGGAGTTTCAATAATTTCAATAATAAGTGATCCTGATGGTGAATTTGAGAATTTTGGTTTTGAAAACTTTTGGGAAGAAAATGGAATAAATGATGAATTCTCTTCTCCAAGAACTCTTCAACAAAATGGGGTGGTCGAGAGAAAGAATCGTACATTACAAGAATTGGCTAGATGTATGCTAGGAGAGTATGATCTTCCTTAGTCTTTTTGGGCAGATGCATTAAATACTTCATGCATGGGGATCAGCTTGGAAAGTTTGAGCCAAAACAGATGAAGGCCTATTCATGAGATACTCATCAAGAAGCAAGTTATATTGAGTATTCAACAAGCGGCTGAAGGTTATTGTTGAGGCGATTGATGTGAAATTTGATTAGTCTCATGTTGCTGCTATTAATTGTGTTGAGAAAATGGATAAAGATGGAGAGAACGAAGCTAGAGGCAAAGCAAATCTTGATCAAATGTCAGAGGAAGAAACTGGAGTCAAGTTGGACATGCCCGAATCCTCAAAACCAAGGTTGGATATTGAAAATTTGAAATTTAGTTCAGATCATCCACCAGTTATGGGTAATCCAACGGCATGTATACAAACTCGTTCTGCTTTTAATAAAAATCTTTGTGCTCTGTGTATTCATGGTGATTTTATTTCTAAAATTGTGCCTAAAAATATTAATGATGCACTTAGTGAAAAAAGTTGCGTAATGACGATGCAAGATGAACTTAACAAACTAGAGAGAAATGATGTATGGAAACTTGTGCCTAGGCCTAGTGACCATCCAGTTGTGAGAACCAAATGGATATTTATAAACATACTTGATGAGTAAGGAAATGTAACCAGAAAAAGACTATTAAGGAAATGGAACCAGAAAAAGACTAGATTGGTTGCACAAGGGTATAATCAAATTGAGAGAATTGATTTTAAAGAAACTTTTGCATCAGTTGCTAGGTTAGAAGCCATTAGAATCTTGCTCGATTTTGCATATTTTAAAGGTTTTAAACTAAGCAAATGGATGGTAAAAGTGTCTTTTAAATGGATATTTAAAAGATGTTTTTGATGAATAACCTCCTGGCTTTGAGAATCATGAATTTTCCAATCATGTGTACACACTTGAAAAAGATTAATATGCTCCGAAAGAGGCTCCTCGAGCTTGGTATGATCGTCTTAGTACATAGCTTTAGGAAAAAACATTTAAGAAAGGGATTGCGGATATGACTTTATTCCTGTTGCATAAACATGATGGATTTTTGGTTGTACAAATTTATTTTGATATTATTTACTACTAATGATCTTTTATGTTAAAAGTTTGAGAAAGTTATGTATGATGAATTTGAGATGAGCTTGTTGGGTGAATTGAAGTATTTTTTGGGATTTCAAATAAAGCAAAGCATGGAAGACATCTTCATTTCACAAACGAAGTATGTGAATGAGCTCTTGAAAGGTTTTGGGATAGAAAATATGAAACCCATTGGAACACCTATACGTCCTTCAACCAAGCTTGATAAGGATGAGAATGGAATTTCTGTAGATCAGAAAATTCCAAGGTAGTATAGGCTCACTTCTTTATCTTACTGTCTCAAGACCTGATATCATGTTCTCTGTTTGGTTGTGTACGTTTTCAAGTTAATCCTAAAGAATCTCACATGAAAGTTATTAAAAGAATTTATCAATATTTGATGCATACACTTGGTTTATGGTACCCATCTTGTGATAATTTTGACTTGATAGGCTATTTAGATGCGGATTATGCTGGTTGTCTTGTGGACATGAAAAACACTAGTGGCACATGCTTCATGTTAGGACACTCTTTAGTTGCATGGTCAAGTCGAAAACAAAATAGTGTCGCCTTATCTACTACTGAAGGAGAATATATTACAGTAGGTAGTTGTGCTCAAATATTATGGATGATGCAAACATTATTCGATCATGCCTTAGTAATTGAAGTTTCTTTACAATGTGATAATAAGAGTGCAATTGATTTAACAAATAATCATGTTTACCACTCTCGTACTAAACATATAGATGTTAGACATCACTTTATTCGAAATCATGTTAATAAAGAAAATGTACACATCGAATTTATCCCAATTGATTCTCAACTTACGGATATTTTTACTAACCTTTAGTGCATGATTTTTTTTCATATATACGTCTTGATTTAGGCATCATTGATTTACCAGAATAAGATTTTGTGTTAATTTTAAAAAAAAATAAAAGGGGGTCATTTTTGCTTACTTCAAATTGAATGTTTGACGGATTACGTACTCTTGTCAATGTACTCATGTCAATGCCTGGTATTATATTCTTATTAATATATTGACATGTTTGATTTTCACGACTATAGGAAATAATGTAATCATACTTTTCTAGATTCATACATCTCATCACTTTACACACATCTTTTCATTGTATATGATGGTCATGTGCACTTGAAATATGGGCTTACTGGTTGAAGATGATGTGGTTATATCGTCATTATATGATTGTTTAGCGGATCTGTCATGTCACCGCTATAAATGAAAATGAAGCTGGATTAATTTTAAAAACAACAAAACAAAAAAATTGGCTACATATGAAAATTGCATGCGGTTTATAGCGTGACATTACTCAAAAAATATCCGGCCTGTACTAAAATAAATATTCTTTAGGTCAGTGTTTGCATTCCTCAAGCATTGCCACCCCTCGTCTAAGCATCCTATATGTCAATGCATGCGTGCTGGTATCTTGAGCTTTTTTCGAAGAGTTGGGGACAAACAATTCTTATATAAATACATACTTCCCAATATATACCCGGTATGTGGTTTGACATTTGGTGGTCTTTTCATGTTACACCTTTTTACATATTTCTTATCACGTTTTGCAAATGCAGGGATGTTACTCTAGTAATGTATTCTTATTTTCAGTTCTTCATGATTCTCCTCATGTTCATTATGTTTCATATTTTCTAATGCAGGCTACTTTATATGATATGTTCTGCACCCTATGTTCTTTTGATAAAAAACAAAAGGGGGAGAGTGCAAATTGCATATGCTTCTATCTATACTATAAAAGAGGGATTACCAATGTGCCATTGTCCTATTAGGACAAAGAGGTTGATAGAGATGTGGCTTAGGTTTGGCCACCTCATCATGGTGGGTCCCACTTGGGGGTGGGGGTTGGGGTGTTTTGGGGGTGAAGTTGTAGAGCATCCAATGAAAAGCCCCCTCAGTCTCCTTATTTGCAATCTTGCCATTTCTTTTTCATAAAACCCTAATGCCCCTCCATCTTCCTTATATTTACGGGTTTGTCATTGGTATTTTCTCAATTTGACCCCGGTGTTTTTTTGTACGTTAACTCCTGCGTTTCTCTCTTTTATCCCCCGACGATATCCACACACCTCTATGCAGGGGCGGACCCACTTAAGAGTGGGGGGCCCCGCCCCCCATTTTTCAGAATTTGCATAACTATATACATATGGCAGCAACAAAGTTTGGTTAAGTAAATAAATGTAATCTTCAGTAACGTGAGTGGCACTTTGCCACTCTGGTTATGCGTTCCCTCTACAAGCCTCAGGTCATGAGTTCGAGCCACGCCTTTTGTAAAATCCGAGCAAATGATTCATTTTGTTCCGCACTCGTTTCAAGAGATGCTTGGTGTTAAATTATTTTTTAAAGATTTGGCTCCTTTATATCCAGGATTTGCAAATGATTTATTTTGTTCCTGCATGCACTCGTCTCAAGAAATGAAATTTGGTGTTGGATCACATCAAAAATAATAATTTTTACTGCTATTAAAAAACAAAGAACTGTTGGATGATGATGAACTCAAGAGAGAAAGAGACAAGATTTCTTAGCAAAAGAATAAGTCACCATAGCTAAGAGCCATGGTGCTCTATTTATATATCTCATAGTGGGAGGCCAAAAGCCTCTAGGAGACCAAGGGTCCCCATTACTCTAAGTAATGGGGCCTAATGAATGGGTAATGAAGGAGGGGAGGCCAAAGGCCTCCCTCATTCATAACACTCCCCCTTACACATTCATCACTTCGGTCTCAGCTACTGAGGCAAGGGGTGGATACTTCTGGATCCAGAGTAAGTGTGTTTGCCTCGTTAAAACCTTAGCTGTGGAAAACCCAGTGGGAAAACCCAACAGCTTAAGGAAAAAGAGTGCAACCCACATGTTACTCCCCCTGATCCGTACAAGCTTCAGGCTTGCAGGTCTTTCAACTGTCGCATACCAATGTTCTTTACAAGCTTTACAAAAGTACATTTAGGCAATGCCTTAGTAAAAAGATCAGCTAGGTTGTTGCATGACTGGATCTGTCGAACTTCAATCTGCTTGTCGTTCTTCTGCTCGTGCGACCAGAAAAATTTGGGAGAAATGTGCTTTGTCCTGTCGCCTTTGATGTAGCCCTTCTGAAGCTGAGCAATGCATGCGGCGTTGTCTTCGAATAGGGCAGTAGGCTCCAGATCACCGGTCTTCAGGCCAGTGGATTGGAGAATGTGTTCGACGACGGAGCGTAGTCAAAAACATTCTCTGCTCGCTTCATGGATCGCGATGAGCTCTGCATGGTTAGAAGATGTAGCAGTAGTGGTTTGTTTTACCGATCTCCAGGAGATAGCAGTACCTCCGTAGGTAAAGACAAAACCAGTCTGTGATTTTGCCGTATGCGGATCTGAAAGATAGCCTGCATCGGCATAACCAAGTAACTGGGAGGAGGCACCTCTCTGGTAGTAAAGTCCAAGGTCTACGGAACCCTGGAGGTATCGCAGAAGATGCTTTACTCCATTCCAGTGGCGCTTTGTAGGCGCTGCACTGTGTCTGGCTAGGAGATTGACTGCAAACGCTATATCGGGACGCGTGCAGTTAGCCAGATAGAGAAGTGCACCAATGGCACTTGGGTAGGGTACTTCTGGACCCAGTATCTCCTCCCCCTCTTCCAGAGGCCGGAAGGGGTCCTTTTGTACGTCTAATGATCTCACGACCATATGGGTACATAAAGGATGACATTTATCCATTTGGAACTTATTTAAAAGCTTCCTGGTATAATTGGATTGATGTAGGAGGATTCCACCTCGTAGGTGTTCAATCTGTAAGCTAAGGCAATACTTCGTTCTGCCTAGGTCTTTCATTTCAAAAGTTTGCTTTAGCCTTGCAGATATCACATTAATCTCTGCTGGAGAGCCTATGAGATTTAAGTCATCAACGTAAACTGCTATGATGACGAATCCTTTTCCCGTTCTTTTGATAAAGATGCACGGGCAGACTTCGTTATTAGTGAATCCTTGCTGTGCAAGGAAATCACTTAGTCTGTTATACCACATTTTGCCTGACTGTTTTAGTCCATACAAGGATCTATGTAGTCTAACAGAGAATACCTCCCGAGGTATCTCTTTCATCTCTGTGGGTAAGTTAAACCCATCTGGTAGTTTCATATAGATCTTTTTATCTAAATCGTCATAAAGATATGCAGTCACAACGTCCATGAGCTGCATTTCTAGGCTTGCCAGAGATGATAGGCTTATTAAGAATCTGAATGTAATAGCGTCCATTACCGGGGAGTATGTATCTTCATAATCGATACCCGGTCTTTGGGAAAAACCCTTTGCTACAAGACGCGCCTTGTAGCGGACGCTCAGATTTTGTTCATTTCTTTTTCTAATGAAAACCCACTTATATCCCACAGGTCTTACACCTACTGGTGTTTGGACTACAGGTCCAAAGACTTTGCGTTTCGAGAGTGAGTCCAGCTCTACTCTTATCGCCTCGTCCCACTTTGGCCAATCATCTCTGCGTTTACAATCCGCTAGAGAAAGTGGTTCGACGTCATCGTCGTATTCAGCGACGTGAACGGCAATAGTGAACGCAAAATCGTCGTCGACGACTGTGCTATGTCGGTCCAGTACCTCCCCAGTACGTACAAAGTTTAATGATGTTTCTCCTAATGTTTCCTCTGCGGGGGAAATTAGGAGGGGAGAGGTAGCTGTCCTGAGCTCAGTATCCTGTGGAGGGATAATCTTATTTTCACCAGGAATCTTCCTCTTTTGAGGAACTTTATCTTTTGAACCTGGTGGCCGTCCTCTTTTCAATTGAGGTACAGCCATTTCTGCTGCGGGTGGATTGCATCCATTTATAGGGATGTCAATCCTAGCTGGAGTGTTAGCAGCAGGGACGTGTGAACGGACGATCTTCTGGTTGTCCGTGAATTTATCCGGCAATTGGTGTACTGTATTCTGGATGTGAAGGATCTTCAGGATCTCATCTTCACACAGATTTGTACGCGGATCATAAAAGGACAAAGACTTATTTTCCCAATTAATGGTCTCCGAAGCTTCAGGCTTCTTGGAATGTTTGCCCAACTTGGGAAAAGTTTTCTCATCGAATTCACAATCAGCAAGACGTGCCTCAAATGCGTCCCCCGTTAGGGGTTCTAGGTATCTAATAATCGAGGGTGAATCAAATCCAATATAGATTCCTAAACGACGTTGAGGACCCATTTTGGTCCTCTGAGGTGGTGCTATTGGAACATAGACCGCACAACCAAATATTCTCAAATGAGATATATCTGGAGTTGAGCCGTATGCTAGTTGCATCGGAGATAATGTATTGCCTCCAGAGGGGCGTATCCTGATAAGAGATGCGGCATGCAGAATAGCATCCACCGGCAAATGGGATTGCATAAGCAATGGACGTGCAATCCATTGGAGTCTCTTTATAAGGGACTCTGCTAATCCATTCTGGGTGTGAACATGAGCTACTGGATGTTCAACTTCTATACCCGTTGCCTGGCAATAGTCTTCGAAGACTTGAGATGTGAATTCGCCCGCATTATCAAGACATAGCTTCTTGATATGGTTATCGGGGAAATGAGCACGTAACCTAATTATCTGTGCCAACAGCTTTGGAAAAGCTAGGTTACGGGTGGACAAGAGGCACACATAAGACCATTTTGTGGATGCATCTATTAGTACCATGAAGTACCGAAATGGGCCACTTGCGGGGTGAATAGGCCCGCAAATGTCACCATGTATCCTCTCAAGGAAGCCAGGAGACTCTAAACCCACTTTTAGGGGCGATGGTCTCGTTATTAGTTTCCCCTTGAAACAAGGGGGACAAGAAAATTCACCTTTCTGAAGAATCTTCTGGTTCTTTAAATCATGTCCGCGGGATTCAGATAAGATGCGTCGCATCAGAATAGATCCAGGGTGACCAAGTCTGTTATGCCATAGTTGAAATGGTGGCATTGGCTGGCACGTCTGGTGCTCAGTCATATTGGCTTCAACTGGTTGAATGTATGTTTGGTAGAGACCCGACGGGAGTCCCTTAAATATTTCGCAGATGGTCTTCTGGCCATCTTTACGAAGAGTGACATACAGGTAGTCAACCTTATTTTCATCTCTAGTTTCTAAGTGATATCCGTTTAAACGGATGTCCTTGAAACTTATGAGATTTCTATTTGATCTTGGAGAAAATAGTGCATTATTGATTTTTAGTCTTGTGTTATTTGAAAGCAATAATATTGCATCACCAGATCCTTCGATTATTTTGGACAGTCCTGAAATTGTAATGACAGGACCGTCATATTTACTTATGCTATTGAAATAGCATTCATCGCGAAGGATAGTGTGCGTCGAGACACTGTCCACTAGGCACTCATACATCATCTATATAAGCCAAAAACGAAAATTTATTGATGGAAATGTTAAATGCATACATTCAAAATAAAAGATCGTCTTTATTAAGCATACTAGAGATGAAGCTACAATTTATTCTTTGAAAAGCATAGATAAAGATGAGGCTCAATCGAGCAGGTCGTCATTTTCGAAATCCTTGGAAGTGAACTTCGTCGGATTTTCCACATTTGCCATGTTTGTTTCAGGCGGAGGTTTCTGGCTCGCCTGATACAGTTCCTGGAAGTGGCGAGGTGTGCGACAGTTTCTGGACCAATGTCCAGTCATGCCACAACGATGACATTTGTCCTCCCATGTCTTCTTTGGATTTGACACTGTATCAGTGTTCTTACGTTTCCAAGTGAAGTTTTTCTTCCCTTTGTTATTCTTGCTTTGGGGAGGAGCAATGACTGGTTTCATAGGGGCATTTCCTTTGTTCTTTCTGCCCCTCTTCTTGTTCTTCCACTTCGGGGGGTGAACACTGTGGGCTTCAGGAATAGGAGCTGAGCCTGCCAGGCGCTGGTTATGAGTGGCCAGTAAAAGGTCTCTATTCTGCTCTGCCCTAAGGAGGCAAGAGAGCAGTTCAGAGAACTTCGTGAAATTGCGTTCACGATACTGCTGCATGAGGATAGCATCTTTCTCGTGAAACGAGGTAAATGTCTTTTCCAACATGCGGTGCTCCGAGACTTCTTCACCACACAACTTCAGGCGTGAGGTGATGTTGTGAAGTGCTGAGTTGTACTCAGCAACGGACTTGTAGTCCTGAAGTCGGAGGTTCTCCCACTCATAGCTGGCACGCGGGAGTATGACATCAATTTGATGTCTGTAGCGTGCCTCTAACGCTGTCCATAACTCCAGAGGGTCCTCTACCGTCAAGTATTCGGCCTTCAGGGTCCGATCTATGTGTCGTCTGATATAGATAATGGCTTTCGCCTTATCCATGTCAGAGACAGTGGTAGAGGTACTGCCAGCTGAAAGGGCCGCTTCTGGGGCTTTGCTAGCAGATGCATCGGATGCTGCGGGAGCCGATGATTGGGCCACTGCGGGGGCCAGAATGGAGTGCAGGAGCGCCATGGAGCGCAAGGGGAACTTCAGGTCCACTCGCCAGCTCAAGTAATTCTTGCCAGCTGCATCGAGCACATCGAAATCGACGCTTGCCAATTTGGCCATTTTATCTATGCAATTTAAAGATAATCATGAATTAAAATAAATTCAACAAACCATGCATAAATTAATAAGTAAAAATGCGGGGATCGGCCAGATACCCAAAATAATAAACAGTCCAAAGTTCGATTACAGTCCAAAGAAAAGAGATTGAAAAATACAACTTTGGAAACCCCGGGTGGGTCCCTATTTCTGCATCCGTCTTCTTATGCTGTTGCATCGAGCTTTGGCTTACACAGTCATGAATCGACTCCTTACGGTCCAGCGGACGCGGCCAGGGAATTGACTAAGCCAGGACCACTTGTTACCCAGTCAAGCTAGGTTGGTCCAGCAAACTTAGCCAAGCACATTGACCGACATCATGATCCATTGAAGGAGTTTTCATCAATTCTATGTGCTGTTGCATCGAGCTTGGGCTTTTAAATACAAATTTCCTCACTTACAAATTCTCTCAAAAGATAATAAAAGTGCAAGGAAAGTAAATAGGTATACAATGGCCGATCCCGAAAAACACATTTTTACTTATTTTAACCATCCACGCAGTTTATATGCTACATGCATAAATTAAACAACCACGCATATATCTCAAGCATAAAAAAATATGGAAAAAGTAAACTAGAAAATATAACTATCTCGTAGACCACGGGAAAACGTCATACACCGTTAGGTTAATTACCTAACGGCAGAGCGGTCTCAGGATCTTTGAGATGATTATATTTTTTAAAAATTCTAGTAAACCATACATAATAATTTGCAAGAGAGATGTTTAAATAAATAGAGGAACATATAAATGTAATTATTGATTTTACAAAGTTTTTCTCATAAATTTCAATTTGCAAATTTAATTCTTCTTTAAAATTATGAAGAAGCCGAATTTCTGTAGAATTTTGTGGCTTCGGGCCAAAAATTATTTTTAGTATAAGCGCTTGTGGCCCGTTCCGCAGTTCTGCAAAGTTGTTTGTCGCAATTATTATGGCTTCGAGCCAAAAATAAACAATTAGCCTCGGCTTCAGGCCTCAGCCTCGGCCTCGGCCTCGGGTCACGGTCACGGCCTCGGCCTCGGCCTCGGCCTCGGCCTCAGGGCTCGGCCTCAGGGCTCGGGCTCGGCTTCGGCCTCGGCCTCAGGGCTCAGCCTGCCATCGGCCTCAGGGCTCGGCCTCGGCCTCAGGGCTCAGCCTGCCATCGGCCTCGGCCTCGGGGCTCGGCCTCGGCCTTAGGCTCTGCCTCGGCCTCAGGCTGCCCCCTTTCAGCGGGGGGGGGGGGGGGGGGGGGGGGGGGGGGCGGCGCGGAAGGCCCCCCTCTCCACTGCAGGGGGGGCATGGTCGGCATTGTGGGAAGGCCCACTCCTCCGTCAGGGGGGAGGGGAGGATTTCATTCCGGTTCTTCTTCCCACCGAAGAATTTTAATGGCAAAAGGAAAAAAAATTTTCATAGAAAAAAAAACTTTGTAATAGGGATAATTTTTTTTTCTTTTATTAGACTAAATTTTTTTTACTTGTATATTAAAACAATGTAAAAATTATTTAGTCTAATTTTATCTACAGGATTATAGGGTTTTACCTCTAGATCAATGATCTAGGGAAGAACGCGACGATGATCCGTAGAAATAATAATCCAAGCTCCCGAACGCTTTTAGGATGCCGCAACGCTCCAACGAACCGCCGCAGCAACGTTAGATTCCTTGCGCGTAGGGATGAATGTAGATGAAGATTTTTGCTCAAGAATGGAGAACACGTGCTGATAACGTGTTGGATGATGATGAACTCAAGAGAGAAAGAGACAAGATTTCTTAGCAAAAGAATAAGTCACCATAGCTAAGAGCCATGTTGCTCTATTTATATATCTCATAGTGGGAGGCCAAAAGCCTCTAGGAGACCAAGGGTCCCCATTACTCTAAGTAATGGGGCCTAATGAATGGGTAATGAAGGAGGGGAGGCCAAAGGCCTCCCTCATTCATAACAAGAACATGGCAGTAGAAGAGGATAAACACTCTTTGGTTTGAATAAAAAATAATTAAAGACTTCATGCTTTCTGGGTTGAATAAAAAATAATTAAAGACTTCATGCTTTCTACTATTCAGTTTGGTTTTTTCTCTCATGCTTTTAATTATAGCATAGCGGGGTCAACATCTGATTGAGAAAAAGAACGTCTAAACAAAAATATATCATAGGTTAAGCTTAAATTCTCACACTAGTCATTGTTAAATAGAGAATTGTTTGATCATGAGTAAACGGTGTGATATCTAATTAAAGTTTTTAAACTGTCATGGTTAATTTAATCTACCTAAAATGTTTAGTTACTAAACACGCTTATCTCATTCCCTTAAATGTAAAGGATTAATTAATTCTTGGCAAGTCCCAATGATTATATTTTTAATCTTTTGTTTTTTTACAAATTAACTATGTAATCAACGTCAGTTTCTCGTTCATATATTCGTTAATATGTGAACGATTTTGTGTTTAATAAATGCATAAGAAAATTTGTTGCTTATTCTGTTTGAATCTTCGTAACTTATTTTCGTTCACATGCAATTAAAACTTGTTTTCGTTTTCGACTTTCTTACTCGATCTCTCACACATATGTTGCATTGGGCATGAGCAATGAATTTCATATCTACTTTGTTGTTCACTTTATCACCTCAAATATACTTAAACGCAATGGAAAAACATCTCCTTTATATCTTTGGACTCGTCGACTTGAACATCATCACATCTATATACTTTATGAGTGCAGTTTGTATACCGTCTTGCAACGCCGCCCGGCCCCCGGTCATCTAATCCTGGTTCCGCCCCTGCACCCACGCTTCTCTCTTTTTCAGTAGCATGTGGGTCCCGCCTCCTCCTGATGATACACACACATCCACTCTTCTCGCTCTTTTGTCGGTTGCATGCATGCACCGCATCCTTTGTGTGTGTGTTTTCTCTCATTGTGCACTCTGTGCACGGGTTATTTTTAGTATTTCTATATAGGGGGAGTTTTTTCCTCACAAGTGATTCTATGTAAGGGGAGTTGATATCGGGGGAGTCTGTTCTCTTATGATTGCATTTGTTTCATATGTGATATCATTCTTGCACATTTGTTATAGGAGGGGTATGCGAATCTTTTGCGTTCTTGTACAAATTTTATTTTTTTGGTTTGTTCTCATTAAAAAGGTGAGATTGTTGAGTATAACATTCGATGAGCTCTAGTTTGATGTGAACAAAAATCCTGCTAAACTTTTTGATGTGTTTGCTCTGTGGTGTGCATGTTATCATATCCCATTTCCATGATAGTGTTGTCCATGACAAATGGAAATGTAAAATGGGTTTTCATGGAATGGGTGGGTCCTCTTTGATAACCAATGGGAATTCATAAGTGCTTCCTTGGCCGAAATATTTCAAAGGTTTCAAAGTCTTTGCTGTGTGATGATGGTTTCACACATGGTTTCAAGAGCTTAAAACCAAGGTTTCACACATTTCAATGGTTTCACACATGGTTTCAAAGTCTTCCTGTGCACGGGTTATTTCTAGTATTTCTATATAGGGGGAGTTTTTTTCCTCACAAGTGATTCTATGTAAGGGGAGTTGATATCGGGGGAGTCTGTTCTCTTATGATTGCATTTGTTTCATATGTGATATCATTCTTGCACATTTGTTTGTTATAGGAGGGGTATGCGAATCTTTTGCGTTCTTGTACAAATTTTATTTTTTTGGTTTGTTCTTATTAAAAAGGTGAGATTGTTGAGTATAACATTCGATGAGCTCTAGTTTAATGTGAACAAAAATCCTGCTAAACTTTTTGATGTGTTTGCTCTGTGGTGTGCATGTTATCATATCCCATTTCCATGATAGTGTTGTCCATGACAAATGGAAATGTAAAATGGGTTTTCATGGAATGGGTGGGTCCTATTTGATAACCAATGTGAATTCATGAGTGCTTCCTTGGCCGAAATATTTCAAAGGTTTCAAAGTCTTTGCTGTGTGATGATGGTTTCACACATGGTTTCAAGAGCTTAAATGCTTGGTCTTTGATTTCATTCTCTCCCTCTTTGCCGTGAGCATTCTTTCTTTCCCCAACCAAACATCATTCCCACACATGTTTTAATCTTGGTTTTTCATTCATTGTTTTGGCCGCAATATATTTGGTTTTCACCCAAACATTCATTCAAATGGAGACACGCATTTAGAATGAGAGATGATTGCAAACAAGACTTGCTCTCTCTTGTTGTGAGAATTCAAGCCATTGGACATGCATTTAAAGCCTTCAATGATGGAAGAGACTGTGTTTTCTTTCTTTTGCTGAAATACATCAAGCTCTTCACACTTAAGTTTCTCTCATTCACACATGCTTTGTCTCCATGCTTTCTCTCTTGGCTGCAAATATTTCTTTGAAGCACAAGGTGGATACATATTGTTATAGTGTTCACACATGCTTTCCTAGCTGGCCAAAAGTCTAATTAAACAAAGCCAAATCCAATTTGCTTAAGCCCATTCTCTCCAATTTATAGGGAGCTTACGGATGGACAAGATATACAACAGAGGAGAAGACACAACTAAAAAAGGGAAACATGAAGAGTAAGCAAAAGAAAAGAAAGACGGGAGCCAGGAAATAATTCAGAAAGGAGAAAGAAGAAAGTCAAGCAGTCTCAAGCTCAACGTCAGCGACGACGTATACCACAACGGAAACACCGAGAAATTCTAAACTCTTCCATCTTTAGCAATTTCTATTTGTGTTGATATTGTAATAAATTGTCAAACTATTTTCTGAGGGAGTTGAGTCACATGCGTTGTTATTCTGGAATTCTTGATTCACGTGAGTGTTAGTCAAGGCAAGATTACTAGATTAGGCAAGATCAATCTTTAGCGGTGTGAGTTTACAGGTGTTGTAAGCGGTTGATTAAGCGGTTGATTGATTGATTTGATTAGTGATCTTGGAGGCAGGACATAGGCTTTTATAAACTGAACCTGGGTAAATCATTGTCTCTCTTTATGCCTGACTTTTATTTCTGCACTATATATTTGTAACTGTTGTTGTCACACGCAATTTAA
Source organism: Scilla litardierei (assembly GCA_030789695.1). Classification (NCBI taxonomy): domain Eukaryota; kingdom Viridiplantae; phylum Streptophyta; class Magnoliopsida; order Asparagales; family Asparagaceae; genus Scilla; species Scilla litardierei. The sequence continues at coordinate 55,638,779 of CM061141.1, forward strand.
TTGTTATAGTAAATAGAAATATTTACCGTGCTAAAAATTATTTACCAGTAGTAAAAATCATTTAGTGACAGGAAAATTTTAATTAGTATATTCACCCCATTCTAGGCTTATTTCGATCCCACAAGTGCTCCTCAGGACTAACCATGCTATCTTCAGAGTAAGGTATGTTGTGAACTCATGATGCTATCTTCAGAGTTAGGTATGTTGTGAACTCATGAGTTTAAAGCAGCCAAGAGATGCGAGACTTGAATAATTTTTCATATACAATATATCATCTTGTCAATTACCTAGCATCTCTGCATGATGTTTATGGTTTAAACTAATTATTGCATAGATTCGATATACTTAGTTGATGGGACATGTTGGTCATGAGATTTTGGATTGAAGTCCTGAACTACACAGACAAGGCAGCTCATTTGTTGAGGTGCTTCCTGTTGTTTAGTTTTGTATGGAGTTAGCATTAAGATTGATAATTAATTCATTGTTCATGCTTACATCAAAATATATGGTGCAAGTACTTGTAGGAAACTGTCCATCTGTTAAATGTTTATTAAGCTTTTAGATAGTCCTGTCATCTGCAGTATTTTGTTCTAAATAACACTTCTCCATTGAGCCGTAAATAATCAGTAGCTGCCTAAAACTTACCATACAATGTAGGTTTCATGCAAATTCTCTCTGTAACATACCTGACAACGTCCTCCATTTTTTTTGTCCCTATGACACTTGCGCTTCTCATTTGGCTATCAGCAGTGTGGAGGTAACTTTCATATCATCCTTGCATGCGAATGTGGATGAAATTAGTCTCATATATGACATGATATTGTTGTTTGTTTGCTATGGATTTTGTGGAGAAAGGTTGTCCATGCTCGATGTAACTTGATTCATTGACTGCAAGTTTCTTAGTAGAGGTGAATGTCAGGATGGTGTAACAGAACTGCTGGACTTTGAAAGTTGTTAATTTTAAATATCAGTGAGCAGAGTAGAAAGTATGTGGCAAAATGGGAAGAAGAGCTTAGATGAATGGATGAATCTTGTTAATATGGTTATGGAAGAAACAGACTCTTGTAGTTTAAAAACAGTGAATTTCGGGTATGAAATTAAGGAATAATCAGAGTTGGGTATGAAATTAAGGAATAATCAGAGTTTCAGCGTCTTTGCAGACTTAGATAACAAACTAACATGTAAAGAAGAGAAAGTAAATCTGTCCAATGCCCAAATACAATGTTTCTATTTGCATTTACACTGAACATAGGTAGTAGTACAAATACCCACATGAAATTTATGTTGTTTTACCCTCAAACTTTTGAGATGAGCTTATAAAACTAGTCACAAAAAAAGAGGGAGCGAGAAGTCCACGTTGAAGGGAAGATGGATTTATCTGAAGGAAGGAAAATAGAATCAGAAACAACAATGTAGCTTTGAGATGAGCTTATAGAACTAGTCACACACAAAAGAGAGGAACCGAGAAGTCCAGGTTGAAGGGAAAAAGGATTTATCTGAAGGAATGAAAAATATAATCAGAAACAACAGTATTATAGCTTTGAGATGTAGCTTTGTTTGGTAATAGGTTGTTTTGTGGTCTCACGTAGCTCCAAGTCTGCAAAGGGATCCAAAATTGTTGTTTGGCCGCATCCTTTATATATCCCCTGAGACGTAGTTGAAAGTTACATTGGGGGTTCCTCAACCTGTAGTTTCTGATGCATTCAAAATGGGTGGCTCCTACTACATCTTGGTAACTTTGCGCAGCAGCACCAAACTTCAACAAAATCCTTTATTGTTAAGATCACATATTTGGAAAATGAGAAATAAGTATGAACTTGTTATTATATTTAAATTATTGCTTGCAGCTGTATATGCAAGATATACTAACCGGTAGTAATGCAGCTCCAACTGGCTTTGGTTGGAATTTTGCTTGCCGTTGCAACTACATTGCATATCTAATTACAAATGCCAAATACTGCAAACATGTTCTGATGACAGCAGTATCATAAATCCTTTAAAAAATTATTTTCTGGCAGATGCTACCCCTTATTGGTTCCAAATATGCACTATGAAGTTACGATATCATGTGAACTTTCCTCACAGATCATGTGAACTTTCCTCACAGCGAACGACAAATGGTTTTGTAGGTTGAGTTGAATGAATGAGGAAAGGGATGGGAGGGGATAATTAAGTCTTGCAAGGCTTGTGGGTGAAAACAAATCATAAAGTATTTGAAATTTGATGTAGCTTAAATGGGGCCCAAAGAAAATATGAGATAAGAGGGCAGTTTTAGTTCTCCTTTTTAATATCTAGGACTTATTTTGGAGAGGTGTGCAAAGCCTTCATGCTGTTTCTTTGTGGATATCTGCTATGTGTCACTTCTTATTATGGATAAGGCTTGGCTTGTGGATAAAAATATAGTGATCAGTGGACTTAATTTGTGATATCATATATGATAGTACACAAGGCACTTGTTCTTGTTTAGTCTTTATGTGTCCTCTTGGATTTCTGATTGTAAGATGCTAGAGATGCTTGTTTGCCTTTGCTTGTGCATCCTATACTGCATGTCAACTGCATGTCACTTGATTTTTTCCCCTGCTACTTCTGACGTGATCCAGTTTTTAATCCTTCAGAGGGTCAAGTATTGCATGTCACTTGATTTTTTTCTGCTACTTCTGAAGTGATTCACGTTTCAATCCTTTAGAATGTCAAGTTTTTGGGGTGTTTGGTATAAAGTACATTTTGCACAAACGATTTCAAAAAGGGATTTGCTTGTAGGTTTAAGTCAGGATCTTAGAAGGCATTACTTGTGACTTTAATTGCATAAGTTATTCTCATTATTTAGTGTAGACACGGTTGTTTTGTTTGGAGGCTACCATGAAGATGCAGGTTCACACGACTGGTGGGTGATGTAAATGTAGAGCATGGTGTATGGTTTGATGAAGTTGGGGTTGCAGGAAATGGGCAAGCTTTTTGGTTTGTGCTGAAGTTGGAATAACGGCCAATTTGCACATTTAATAAAGCTGTAATGACCGGTCACTTTGCAATTCAAAACTATAATCGATGAGGCCAAACTGTAACCTTTGCAGCTTCAACTGCTGCAGTTGTAGTGCTACTGCAGCAATGCAGTCATTGAGACATTTAGTTTACTGACATAGAATTTGCATGCGATTCCTACTTCATGAAGCCAAAAAGATCCTTAATGATGCTGGAGCTGCATTCATCGATTTTGGTAAATGTACTCATTATCTGGCTTACCATGGGTGCACTCCAACTATCATAGTTGGAGCTGCAAAATCAGCCTCGTTTCTACAATTGCTATTTAACCAGTCTCATTGCAGCTCATTAAATGGATCGAAATTCAGTATCTCAAGTATAATTTTTAGAAATGCACATCTCATGTAGCTTCAACTTCATCAAACCAAACACTATGCACATGTTTCATTTCTTGCAATAACTAAACCAAAACTGCTCTTGGGAAAGTTAAGATGGACTGAGGTAGTTTCTTAAGAATGTCAATTGTTATGATGAACTAATCTTTTGCACGAACAATGCAAGTTACACATAAGCTTGAAATTTTATTAATAATTTCACGTTGGTTAAAAAGTTAGTTAATCTTTAAGTGCAATAATGCAAATTTACATTACAAGGATTCTACATGCAAAATAGTGCAAATATTGGTCATATTGTGAAATATAGTTTCCAAAAGTTCTTTGTAGAATAATGCTATCATCGTATAGTATTTTAGGGTTCTTGTGCAAAATATAATAGTATGTGGATTTGCATTTAAAAAATATCTTGCTTTGGTTGAGTTCCATGTATGTAGACAGACACGTTTGCAAAGTGGCGCCCACATTTTCAACTTTTTTAAAATCTCTTTAAACCAGCAAAAGCTTTATGGCGTCTAGAATTTGAAATAAAATGATTTGAAATTGGTAGCCTTCTGTTGAAAATATTATGTCACTTTTGATTGCATAATTCTTGCATGCTGAGGAAGAATTGACATAATATATTAGAGGAGCGCTTTCAAAAGTTATTTTTAGGGACCAAAGATAAAAAGACAATTTTCCTTGAAAATATTATTGATTCATAGTACTTCCTTTGCTTTTATCTTTATTTTATTTAATGAAGGCCTGTATTTCAATTGAACTTAAGACATCTATGATGGCATAAATGACAATTAAGGAGGCATCTTATATATTTTATAGGTGATTGGATAAGTTGGTGTGCATGAAATAATGTTTTAGTTTTATTTTGTTATTTAGGGTATTATACAAAAAATGCGCTAGTCGAGTATGATTTAGGATTCTTTAAGATAATATAGAAAAAATTATGTTGAATGATTAAGATAAAGTATTGTGTGTAGGAGTGGCAAAATGAGCCCTACCCGACCCGGATACCGAACCCGACCTCCTTATCCGGGTATGGGTAGGGGACCAATCCGGGTCAAGTAGGATCCGGGTTACCCGATCCGACCCGGATACCGAACCCGACCTCCTTATCCGGGTATGGGTAGGGGCCAATCCGGGTCAAGTAGAATCCGGGTTAACCCAACCCGACCCGGATAAAATCCGGGTCAGGTATGAGTTTGTCATGTCAATCTCGATGATCCGAATTCGACCCGGTTTACTCTCTCTCTATATATAAAATTTTAAATAATAACTTCAACACACAATTGCAAGGGGAGTTGTGCTTATACGGTTTGAATTGTTGTCCTCTTCTTTAAGAGGTCTTGGATTCAATTCCATTTACATACAACTTTTTAGGTGCTTTTATTACTTTCGTTAATAAAATGGTAAAGTTAATTATACTTCCCCCTGTCATCAGTGATGTTTAAACGACGATTTACTGGAAATTATGTAACACTTAATAAATTAACGGTGGCTTTTAATAAATAGCCGGATGAGCAGTTGTGTGTAATTCAAATCTTAACCCGACGGGTGAACCTGAACCCGATCCGGATATTTTCCGGGTCACCCAAACCCAACCCGGCTTCAATTCGGGTTGGGTTAAGGTTTACCCCTATCTGGGTCGGGTCAAAACTGACCCGACTTAAATCCGGCCTGATCCGACCCGTTTTCCACCCCTAATTGTGTGTGCATGCAAAATGTAGTTATTTTTGGTCTATGATGTAAAGTCTATTTCCCCTTCTATGGGCTATGTGAAGTATTTGCCTTTCTCCATGGCCAGTTGGCTCCACATTCGATGCCCACATGTCCCACAATTTGAATTTTGTTGACTGGCAAACACAGGCATACACAAGGATTCAGTTGTTGGGGTCTTTCATAGTAAACACATGCATTCAAAATATTAGCAGGGGACCCACAATCATTTCAACCTCTATCCAGCACAAAAATATCAAGGGGTTGGCTACAAACTCTCTGTGGCGTACCTCGGGAGAGGCTTCACACCTTCTCTAGTTATAACGATGATGATGATGATGATGATTTATTGAGAGTAAAAGCATGACATATATCTTGTTTACTAATTAATTATGTTGGAAGAGCAAATAAAGTTTGCACATGTTGGCTTTGTTTTGTTTTTGTTGATTGATTGTTATAGTATGGCATTGGATACATGACTCTAGTAATTTATCGTGTACAAAGCAAAAAGTGCATCCTTAATGTATGCACTATGCTGCACATTTGAATGTATAAAATTTGAAATGATTTCTTTCATTTTATCATTCCCCCTTAAGTGGGTTCTTTTATTGCTCTTAAACCAATACCAGTGCATCTTTAAAATTATTTCTTGCCTCTGTCCTTTCTCATACAGGATTCCAAGTATGCCATTCTTTGGGAGGAGGCACTGGATCTGGCATGGGAACTCTTCTCATCTCAAAGATCAGAGAGGAGTACCCTGATCGCATGATGTTGACATTCTCGGTGTTCCCATCACCAAAGGTCTCAGACACAGTTGTGGAGCCATATAATGCTACGCTGTCTGTACATCAGCTTGTTGAAAATGCTGATGAATGCATGGTTTTGGACAATGAAGCTTTGTATGATATTTGCTTCCGCACTCTCAAGCTTGCAACTCCTACCTGTAAGTCAAGTTTCTTGTTCGTTTGTTCAAGTTTGCTGGTACAACTTCTGTTTCCGTCTTTTCTCCCCACTGCGATTTCATGCACTATCTAGTATTACATTTGAAACAAAGTCGATCCTCTTAACTATATATGATTTCCTCTATGCTAGTCATCTTGTTGTTTAGAATACATTATCATGTTTATAGAAGCCTTTTGGGGGCGTCTATCATACATTCTTGCAAGCTGTTTGCCACTGCCGTCACCTCCTCATTTTTAAAATTTTAAAACTTTCTTTTCTTAAAACATCATCATGTAGGGAATTTGACTACTATTCTCAGAAGAGCACCTTGTTGGGACAAAAAAAAATCTATAATTTTATTAAACTAATAAACTGAAGAAACCTTACCAGATGCCCACTAATGCTTGAACATGAATTTTGTATTGGCATTGCCATTTTCCTTTCAATGCTATTCCTCATATTTTAGTGTGCGGGAAATTCAGCCCTAGTCTGCATACTCGGCTTATTGCATTGATAACATGCTACATTGGAATATGTTCTCCTATTAGGTGCTATATGGAAAGTTGTAAATCATTTTCATTCTTGCATTGATATTTACTCGAGTGATGTGTGTAGAAATGATTATATCATTGGGGCAATTGAGCCTGTCTCTTGTAAGGTTTGAATTCTCGGTCAATGCCGATATGCCTCGCTCATATTGTAACGGATTGCAAGCATGTTGATATGAAGTATCCGAAACTGACCGATACCTTTGATACTAACTAATAATAACTAATAAAAGTAATAACTAATATAAGAACTTTAAGGTTTGAATTACGAAAATTTGAAAATTTAATTTATTTTGTATAATGTTCGAAATAGAATCTCATTTAATAGTGTAATTCAAGATCAAAATGTTGGCCTATTGATTGGGTGGGTTAGAAAAAGAAAAGATAATGTCTTATGAAATAGAGATAATATATGAATAGATCAATCACGTGCTAAATATGAATATATACATGCAACTAAAAGTTATGTTAAGGCAACCGAGGCGTCAAGGCTTGCTTCCGATACATATCACCCGATACTTCTTATATTGCCGATACCGATACTATAAAGTACCACCTAATAACTAGATCGAAATTGAGATTTTGACCTCACAAGTTGTGATTTCACGTGTGCTCTAGTATTACATTTGAAACAAAATCTATATTCTTAAGAATCTTAATTATATGAGATTTCCTCTATGTTAGTCATCTAGTTTTTTTAGAATACATTGTCTTGTTTACCGGAGCCTTGTGTAATATTCTATCATACAATCATCCATGCTCTTTTCCCTCTTCTTCTTCCTCCTATTTTTTAATTTAATTTATTTTTCTTTAACATCCTCATGTAGGGTTATTTATCTCGTCTTCTCAGAAGATCACTTTGTTGGGAAAAAAGTTTTATAATTTTATTAAATTAATAAACTGAGGAAACCTTACTCGATGCCCACTAATACTTGAACATGAATTTGGTACTGGCATTGACATTTTCCTTTCAATGCTATTCTTCATATTTTAGTGTGAGGGGAACTTCAGCCATAGTCTACTTTTTAATTGGGTCATTGAGAAAAAAAATAATATTCTGCATTTGAATATGCCGTGCTCCTATTATATGATACATTGAAAAATATGACTACTATTCTTTCTTGCATTGATATTTGCTCGAGTGTTGTGTGTAGAAATGATCATATCACTGGGACATATGAACCGTCTCTTACTATAATTTTTAATATTCTTATGTCATCACGGATGCGTCAAAATGAATGCGGTGTCTACCGGTGCCTTACATTTGCCGGACATGTATTGGATACGCTGACCATTTTGGGTTCTAAATTTCCGAAAAAGATTCGAGTCATATTACTTGATTAGAATCTCAAGTTTTGTTACTTGATTAGAAGCTATATAATGCTATCATTGAAAACTTTTTTGTATCCTCAATTTTTTGACGAAAAGGATGTTTTCTCTTTTTATTTTATTAGAACACAATCTAATGTTTATGGAATCTAATGTGTACTGTATAACAATACCCATGTATATACGCATACAATTGCATCACCATGTTCCAATATCCTAATTTTATAGAATTTTTCATGCCTGCCTCATGTTGTATCCATGTTTCGTGTCCTACGTTCGTCATAGCATGCCATCTTCTATTGAAGATTAATTGACATTGAACAAATGGGCTAATGCCCACTGAGTAATATGATACATGCTAGCATTTTAATTCAAGCATGAACATTAATCATTAAAGTGAAGTTGGCATGCTTCCTTTTGTTCACTATGGATGTTCATTTTGTACATATAGCTTTTATTTCTATTTATCATGTGATACTAAATTAGTTGTGAAGACAGACTATTTTGATTAGTCCTGTGGAGGTCTGCATGTTAAAGCTGCCAACTTTTCGTTCTCAAATCTTTTGATACATGCTAGCATTTTAATGCATGAACGAACGTTAAGCATTAAAGTGAAGTTGACATGCTTTTGTTTACAATAGAAGGTTCATTTAATGTTTCCCCATCGTAATATTTCATCTTGTCTTGCTGGTGCTCATGCCTTTTGTCTCGTCCTCTTTTTCATCTTGGCTCAGTTGGTGACCTTAATCATCTGATCTCTGCCACCATGAGCGGTGTCACATGTTGTCTCCGCTTCCCGGGTCAGCTCAACTCAGACCTCCGGAAACTTGCGGTCAATCTGATTCCATTCCCCCGTCTTCACTTCTTCATGGTAGGGTTTGCGCCCTTGACTTCAAGGGGCTCTCAGCAGTACCGTGCACTCACCGTGCCTGAGCTCACACAGCAGATGTGGGACTCCAAGAACATGATGTGCGCTGCCGACCCAAGGCATGGGCGATACCTCACTGCATCTGCCATGTTCCGTGGCAAGATGAGCACGAAAGAAGTGGATGAGCAGATGATCAATGTCCAAAACAAGAACTCTTCCTACTTTGTGGAGTGGATCCCAAACAATGTAAAGTCTAGCGTGTGCGACATCCCACCAAGGGGTCTAAAGATGTCATCAACGTTCATTGGGAACTCGACTTCCATTCAAGAGATGTTCAGGAGAGTCAGCGAGCAATTCACGGCCATGTTCAGGAGGAAGGCTTTCTTGCACTGGTACACTGGGGAGGGAATGGATGAGATGGAATTCACTGAAGCCGAGAGCAACATGAACGATCTGGTTGCCGAGTACCAGCAGTATCAGGATGCTACAGCAGATGAAGAGTACGAGGAGGAAGAAGAGGATGAGGTTGGTGCCTGAGTGATATTATTTTCCCTGTTTAACTGGAATTTTTTCCCATTTAGGTTTGCTTGGAGATCGTTTGGAGTGTACTTTCCACTAAATATGCTTTATGTTTGTAATCAATGCCTCACCTGTACACATCTGACGTTCGTTTGTGTCTGTGAGCGAGCCGAGAAGGCTGTTGATCATTCCATGGTGGTGATTATCATTTGTGAGCTGTGAAATATTTTGATGATTCAACTTCATATGTGAGATTGTTTCAATTCTGAAAGGCTTGTTTGTTCTTCTTTAGGAGTGGCTTCTGTTTACGCCTTGTGCGTTATGAAATATGTTGTGATTGCGTTATGAAATATGTAGCTACGTTGAATGTCATTCATTTACACCCGGGGTCGTGCATTTGTTCTTTTTACATTGTTTTTAGTGAAAATTCGTACTATTTGCTGAAATCTGCTGTTCTTGCCTATGCTTTTTGATAATATTTTCGTCATGTTCTAAATTTAAAACCATTAAATTTTAAGTAAATTTAAAGTATTTGGCTCGTTTATCTACTCATCCCAAAATTTGTGGTTTTGTATTGTGGTGAGGGAAGTTTTTTTGCAGTTAGATGAGTAGCTGGATGAATGAGCAAAATTTTTTTGGATTCATTTGAAATTTGATTGTTTCATGTTTAGAACATGAAGATAAAAATGAAAGGAATCGATCAACGAAAAAAATTGTTCCAGGTTTTGAAATTAGCTAAGAGAAAGACTAAATGCAATGCATTTCTCGGTGTATGCATTCAAATTTTTCCACAAAAGGAAAATAAATCAAACAAGGGTCGCCGGTCACACGTCCCTAAACTCATTTTTATTCTATTTTCGGCAAAAGTGGTACTACATATTAAATTTGTCCCTACTCCACCGCATGTGGCTCAATATGAAGCAGTCACCACATATTTTTATTGCTGTTTTTATTTTTTCTTATGGCTGATTTTTACTAAACTAATATCTTTCCTGTTTTTCAAGTATTCACGTCAAATTTTCAAATTCTAGAATGTTATATTATGTTATATTTTGCTTTTCCTAATTTCTTATTCTATCGCCCAACGTTAAAAGTGAAATGATCTACATATTCATCTCACTTGTAGAACCGGCCACTATAATATACATGTTCTCAAGAGTAAAAAATATTATAAAAAGTCATGCGATTGCTCGTGCCAACTGTGTTATTTAAGAGATGTAGTTATTTGAGAGAAGTATATGATAAAATTCTATAATTTAAAAAAGTTCAGAGTAGGATGGTGGGACAAAACATAAAAGATAATTGAGGTTTTGTCAAAATCACTGTTCTAAACATTAAGTGTTGTGTTTGTATTTAAAATGTAAATGTCATTATTTAAAGAACTAAAGCCAGTCAAGATATTGTTGATGAAATGTCTATAATATCGTTCTCCAAAATAAACTTGTACGCATCTTTATCTAAAAAAGGAAATGGAGACAATGTTAGAATCCAGGGTAAAGTGCACCAAGGACAAATGTGCTTTGGCCGTGGCTTCAAAGAATCCGAGGCACCTAAAGAAGGTCTTTGAAGGTCTAGCTGCAAGCAACGGAAGGGGGTCTCCATCAAGTCTTGGACTTAAGGTGATAGATAGCATCAAAGTTTCTTGACCATTGCTATGGAACATCGAAATTGGATCCAACTAAACTAATAAGTGACATCTGTAAGGTCCTTGTCAGCTTACAATCTTCCATGATGAGTGAGGCTTACCTCCCATGCCTTCTCAAGGATGGAGTGCACATTGAATCTCTCCCTATGCATGCTTTCGTGTCACGCCATGTTCTCCCAAATGCGTGGAAAAACGTACATCCCCAGGTATTCGTAGAGAACGAAGCGAGACAAGACCGCGGTAGTACTTGGAACCAAGGGTTTGATACATTGTCTCTAAATACTACTAAGCGTAAATCGTGATTTAGTAATACTAGAAAATATTTCCACAGGCCACTGCCATACACTGGAATATTACAGATAAAGAAAATTGAAAATGTGCCCCAATGCAGATGATCCACGAATATAACAGAGAGATCACAAAACATTTATATATTAAGATAAAAGGTTACATATACAAATATCAGATGTACATGATTCATGGTGGTCAACGGCCCGGCCCGGCCTGGGCTTTGATCGGCTGACCCGGGCCGGGCCAGGCCGGCCCGATGGCCTGCCAGGCACCGGAAGTTCGGCCCGCGGCTCGGAATAGGCCGGGCCGGGCCGGCCATATTAAAATAATAAGAAAAAAATCTAAAAAATTCAAAAAAGTTCAAAAAAGTACAAAAATTGTAAAAAATATGTACAATTAATAAATGATATTTATACATAGTATTAAAATTTTTAAAGATAGATAGTTTTATAAAAACATAGTATTTTATAAAAAATTACAAATAGATAGTCTTTTGTAAATTGTAATTAAATAAAAATTTTGTAACGAGCAAAAATTAACTTATATTATTGCTAAATAGATACATTAGTGCCACATGACAGAAACTATTTAAGCCCGAAATTCTCGAAGGTCCCAGATTGAATTTTTAAATTTTATTAATTAAAATCTTTTTGGGGGGACTTAGGTCAGTCAGTCTTACCCCTCATACAATGGCCAAAAAAGAACACAAATACAAATAAGAAATTAATAATTGGCGAAAGAAATAAAAATCACTCATCTTGTGCCTCTTCTTCGTTGGAATCTTCGAAAAGGTCCTTCTTGTACTGCGAGCGGTTTTCAGCATGAAAACAATTCTTCGCACAAACCGCAACTTCAACTATGTCTTCCTTCAGCCTCCTTGACCTCTTGTTGCTCAGAATGCGACTACCTGCACCAAAAGTAGACTCCGAATCAATGGTAGATATATGGACAGCTAACAAATCGCGAGCTATAATTGAAAGAATGTGATACACTGATTCATATCATTTCCACTAGGCAAGAGCATCAAAATTCTCATCATCCATTTCTGCCTCAGAAAAAGAAAACGATTTGCTAAGACAGTTAACTAGAACAACTATCTATCTCTATTGGTTTTTGTTTCTTCTTCCCTAATATCTGTCGGATCCTACTCGAAGAAGAAGAAGTAGCTGGCATAGAAAAAGTGTGTGAAGCCATACCAAATCTAGTCTCATAAATTACAAAAAGGGTTCTTAAATTATGTTTAAACATATCTACATGTTCAGCATATATGAATCCCATGTTTTCATAATAAATTTCTAATAACCCACTTGCAACCTCTTCCTTAATATGTGGATCAAATACTTTAGCTATAGAGTAAAGCATAAGAACATGATTCCAATACTTAGCTAGTTTTATCGACATGGCTTCTATCATATGCATAAGAGCAGTGTTAGGTTGTGGATTGTCTCTATGCTTAGATAAAACTTTGAAAATCAAAACTAATTGTTCTAATCCTAAAACTATTGTTGGTTAGTAAACTCCTGAAAGTTTACAGTCACGACGTCCATAAGCTGCATATCCAAACCTTTTTGAGCTGTTAAGCCAATAAGGAAGCAGAAGGTGATCGCGTCCATATAGGTATACAGTCACGACGTCCATAAGCTGCATATCCAAACCTTTTTGAGCTGTTAAGCCAATAAGGAATCGGAAGGTGATCGCGTCCATGACCGGGGAGTATTTGGCGTCAAAATCCACCCCTGGACGTTGGGTAAAATCCTGCGCTACAAGCATTGCTTTGTAGCGAACGATCTCGTTCTGTTCATTTCTTTTTCTAACAAATACTCATTTATAACCCACATGTTTTACACCTTTTGGTGTCTGGACGATTGGTCCGAAGACCTTGCGTTTTGTGAGTGAGTCCAACTCCACTCCTATTGTCGCTTTTCACTTTGGCCAATCATCTCTGCTTTGACATTCTGTCAGAGAGTGTGGTTCAATATCATCGTCGCAGTCTGCGACGTTGATGGCAATATTGCACGCAAAAGTGTCATCTATAATGGTGCTATTTCTGTCCCAATGCTCCCCAGTTCGTACATAGTGCATCGAGGTTTCATTTTCTCCCGGTTTTTCCTCTTTTTGAGAGTTTGGAAGAGATGGTGGAGGTGGGCTTATAGTAGCATCCGGTGGTGGTATTATTTGACCATTGCCAATGGTCCTGCTCTTTCGAGGGACTAGATCCTTGGATCCCGATGGTCGTCCTCTCTTTTTAAGAGGTACAACCATCTCTGCTGCAGGCGGATTGCATCCATTTTGCGGTATGTCAATCCTAGCAGGAGTGTTAACAACAGGGACGTGTGATCTGACAATTTTTTGGTTGTCAGTAAATTTGTCCGGCAAGAGATGGACAGTGTTTTGGATATGGAGAATCTTCAGGACCTCCTCACACTGGCTTGTGGGCGGATCAAAGTGACTTAATTTCTGTGTATCCTGTATCCCAAGAGATACTCTCTGAAGCTTCAGGCTTCTTGGTTTGTAAGCCTAGTCTTGGAAATGATGTTTCATCAAATTCACAGTCTTCTTAACGTGCCTTGAAAACGTCTCCCGTAAGGAGTTCTAGGACTCTTATTATGGAGGGTGTGTCAAACCCAACATAAATGCCTAGGCGACGTTATGAACCCATCTTTGACCTTTGTGCTGGTGCTATGGGGACGTATACTGCACAACCAAATATTCTCAAATGTGAGACAATTGATGGTACTCCAAGCGCTAATTGCATATGAGAAGATGACTGACCTCCAGAAGATCTATATTTTATTAAAGATGCAGCATGCAATATTGCATGACCCCATGCATTCACTGGCAACTGGGATTGAAGTAGTAATGGACAAGCAATCTGTTGCAGTCTCTTTATCGGAGATTCTGCTAACCCATTCTGGGTGTGAACATGTGCTACAGGATGTTCGACTTCAATGCCCGATGTTAGGCAATAGTCTAGAAAAACTTGTGATGTAAACTCCTCCGCATTATCCAGACGAAGTTTCTTTATCTGGTGATCGGAGAAGTGGGTCCGCAACTTGATTATATGAGCTAAGAGCTTAGAAAATGCCAAGTTGCGGGTGGACAGTAGACACACGTGTGACCACTTAGTAGATGTGTCTATCAGGATCATAAAGTACCTGAAAGGACCACTTAATGGGTGTATATGCCCACAAATGTCCCCATGGATTCTCTCCAGAAAGCTAGGAGACTCCAAGTCCACTTTATGTGGAGAGGGTCTCGTTATTAGTTTACCCTTGTAACATGGTGGACATGGAAAATTTCCTTTTTGAAGAATCTCCAGGCTCTTCAAATTTATACACCTTGAACTTTTTATGATGCGATGCATCATAACAGATCCAGGGTGTCCCAGTCTACTATGCCAGAGTTGGAATTCTGGTATTTGAGGGCACTGCAGGTGCTCCGTCATATATACTTCTGGAGAGTGAATACTTGTCTGGTAGAGCCCCGTGGGGAGTCCCTCGATACGTTCCACAATGGTTTTTATTCCATTTGTAAAAGTCATTACATGCAAGTATTCTTTTCCATTATCATCGACCGTCTCTAAGTGATACCCGTTTAAACGGATATCTTTAAAACTTAGAAGGTTTCGGATTGATTTAGGTGAGTATAGCGCATCCATAAGTTTAATATGTGTGTTATTGGAGAGCAAAATGATTGCTTTCCCTGATCCTTCAATTATGTCGGCTGGTCCTGAGATTGTTCTCAATGGACAAGAGTAACTACCGATGCTCGTAAAGTAGTCTATACATTGAAGAATAGAGTGCGTTGACGCACTATCCACTAGGCATATTGATTCCATATTTAAAAAATGAAAAGCATTCAATAAATACTACGAAAAAGAGAATACTTTCATTAATGTTTTAAAAGCTTACCAACAAAGTAGCTAACTTGGAATAGAAAGACATAAAGTAAGTGCTAGAAAATAAGATACAGATGGTCCATGAATACATAGTGTCGTCATTCATGAAATCTTCTGGATTCCATGTAGTAGCTGGTAACACTGTTCCATCTATCGAGTTTGTCTCAGTGTGAGGCTTGAGACTTGCTTGGTAGAGATCCTGTAGGTGTCTGGCTGTGCGGCAGGTTCTGGACCAATGGCCAGTCATTCCACATTTAGAGCATGTATCCTCCCAGTTTTTCTTAGGAGGACCACCTTTATTAGGTGTCTACTGTTGCTTCTTTGCCACAGACTTCTGGTTCTGGGGAGGAGCCTTAGGAATAGCCTTTTTCCGATGCTTCAGTTCTTTCCATTTCTGGAACTTTGCCTTCTTATCCGTCTTCTTCTTCTGGGAAGACTGGAATTGTGCCTCTGCAGGAGGTGGAAATGAAGCGGAGCCAGGGGACGTAGATTGTGAGTGGCAATCAACAACTCTCTGTTCTGTTCGGCCATTAGTAGGCATGAGAGTAGGTCGGAGTACATTGTGAACTTTCGTTCACGGTACTATTGCATGCGGATCATGCCCTTCTCATGAAAATACGTAAACGTCTTCTCTAGCAACATCCGCTCAGTCACATTCTCACCACACAACTTCAGGCATGAGGTGATTCGGAATAATGCTGACTTATACTCCGCTACGGATTTGTAATCCTGTATGCAGAGATGAATCCACTTGTACTGCGCAAGAGGGAGTATGACATCCCTTTGATGCCTGTACCGCTCCTCAAGTGCGTTTCGCAGCTCATATGGATCCTCTACAGAAAGATACTCGTCCTTCAGGGTCGAGTCTAAATGTTTCCTGATATAAATAATGGCTTTTGACTTAAGTATATCGGAAACTTCTTCTGCATTAGGGGCTTCTGTAGAAGCATCCTTTTCAACTGTGGCAGTACCGGTTGTTACCTTTGTTGCGGGTGTTAGATTAAACCCATGAGAACACAGATGGAACTTCATGTCCAACTGCCAACTCAAGTAGTTCGACCCATCGGCCTTCAGGACCGAGAAATCAACATTAAGTCTGGCCATCTGTGCAATCTAACAATATAAAAATAACGTGAATTATTCGACTATTAAAGTAAAACATCCACACATTTAATATGAGCAAAAAAATTAATTTAGAACTATAGGGATCAGTCAGCCGAGCACTAAAAAAAGGAAAAAGTCGGAGGATACATCCCATAAGAAAATGCATAAAATAAAGACAACTTGGGAACTTTAAGAAAAGCCCCTTTCTCTTTATGCAAGCGCCTTCATCTCCATGAGGTGGTCTTTCAGCTTTGACTTTTACATTTAACCTCACATACAAGTTCTCTCAAAATGAAAAAAATTGCAGAAAAAGGTAAAAGTGTCGGAAACCCAGCTGATCCCTAAAAACATAGTTCTAATACCACATCTACGCAGATATTATATACAAATACAACCACTCAGATATATGACATCACAGGCATAGATTAAGAAATAATCTAAAAAGTGAAGTGCGTGCTAAAGAAAATATTTTAAAGTTTTTAATCATGATCCATTTTTAATTTTTATTTATTTATCCATCCAACCCTATCACAATTTAATATTTTTTTAATTATTGGGCTTTTGAAAAGCCCAAATAAATAAAAAGAAAGGAAAAATTATGTTAAAATGGGCTAATTTCCAGGCTTTTTGGGCCATGAAAACAACCAAAATAGGGTTAATGGGCCTACCCCAAAAATTAGCCCGTTAAGGGTTAGGGTTTCGAAAAACCCTAGGGAGGACCCGCGTCGGCTGGCCGCACCCTGTTGGGCATGGCCTGGCCGTGCATGGAGGCACGGCTGCCACGCCCTCAGGGCGCGGCCATAGATCATTAAAAAACAATTTTAAAAAGTTTTTAGACATGCGGATCTAAAAAAAATTGATTTTTACCGTGTTCATAAACTACGCGATCTAAAACATGCAGATCTATAGGAAAAACAAGTTTAGGTCTAAAAAGTTTGATTTTTACCTTCTAGATTTGGCTATGGAATCTAGACGACGGTCGATGAAGGATGCCCTTTACTCTCCCCGTTGAGAAGACAAAGATCTTCTTGACGTTGGGGATGAACTCCTCCTTGAGAGCCGTAACCTTCTTCCGTCGAGCAAATTCGTGCTAATAACGTGTTATGAAGAGAGAATCGTAAGGTAAAAGGTGTAAGGGGTTAGGAGCCCACTGTCCTCATATATATAGCTTTTCAATGATGGGTCGATACCCAATGAGACCGATGGGCCTATTCACAACAGAAAAGACTTTTTGACTGCTGTGTCAATTTTGATTGTTTTTAGAGCCAGTGTTCACTTCGAATTATTAACCAAGTGCTCAATAAAACTTGGGCAAACGGAGTAACATCTTATTGATGTTGAAAAAGGATGATGTTTCTGCTGTCTAGCCGGATATGTTGATAATCAAACATCCTTGGAGTTGCATGGATCATCAGACAAGTTTGTCTGACCCAATGGATTGGAACTGTTGTTTATTCAATATTGTGATAAATTATCTGCAGATACGTACGTTCATTAAAGGCAAATTTGAATCATAATGCTGGATTCACGTCTTCCTTTAATTTTAGCAACCATTTGCGTGATTGGTGGAATTCATTATTTTAAAAGCTACCCCAGTGGGGTTTAGCCAGGCATGTTAATACTCTAAAATTATGCAAATCAAGAAACGAAGCTCTTATTAACTTGAAAAATGGAGTAGAACATAAAAGCCGTGTCAAAATCTGAGCTACACTGCTCAAAAGAGAGGAGGAATGCTCAGCTCATTCCACAGCTTGTTATGGGGATCAACCTTTCCCTTCACGTAGGCCAGCCTCTGGAAGTTGTTCAAGAAGTACTTCTCCCCCCAAACCCTGGCCTCGGAGTAGTTCGTCGACACCCCTCTCTCGTTCCAGCCCAGATCCATGTCCTTGTAGTTGAGGTACGCTGCCCTGGGGCTCTTGGACACGTAAGGGGCCATGAGGTCGTAGAGCCTCCTCATCCACCCCAAGTGCCGCTGCGCGACCCTCTCGTCGTTTTCGAACCACTTCATGAAATACTGTATGTTGTACAGGTTCCCCCTCCTGTGCGGGAACGCGATCTCGCCCTCCTCGATCTCGTCCAGCCTCCCTCCCCATGGGTCCATTATCATCGCCACCGGCTCGTCCGCCGCTTCCGCCATGAACCCAAATATCTTCTCCCATCCCTCCGCCGTTATCGCCTCCTTCACGAAGTCCGACTTCGCCTTGAACGACCCCTTCCCCTGCGCCTCCCTTGACGTCAGCACCTCCGAGCTCGCGTTGCCGAACCCCGCAAAATCGACCACCGAGCCTATCCAACTCGTCTCTCTGCAGTCCTCGGCCTTGACCCCCAGCTCCGGAAAATTTTCCCCCATCAGCTTTAGGAGCTCGGTTGCTCCCCCGAGAAACAGGCACTGGAACGTGGCCCCCACCGTGCGCTTCCCCTTCGCCTTCTTGTCGTCGGCGGCCAGCGCGATGATCCTGATGAAGGCGTCGTCGTCGAGCCTCGGCGCGACGTGCTGCCACCGCTCGACGAGCCTGGCGGCGCCGTCCGCTAGCGTCTTGGTGACGGCGAAGGTGGTCACCGTTCGGGGCACGGCCACCAGCCTGATCTTGTAACGGATGATGATGCCGAAGCTCGATCCCCCGCCTCCCCTTATGGCCCAGAAGTGGTCCTCGCTCATGCTGGCCCTGTCGAGAAGCGAGCCATCAGGGCCGACCATCGTGACGTCCTCGATGTTGTCGGCGGAGAGCCCGTATTTCCTCATCAGAGCGCCGATGCCGCCGCCGCTGAAGAGGCCGCCGATGCCGATGGTCGGGCAGATGCCCGAGGGAAAGGCGATGGTGTCGCCCTTCTCGGCGATGTGGTAGTACAGCTGGCCGATCGTCGCGCCCGCGCCGACCCACGCGGTGCCTTGCGCGAGGTCTATCTGGAAGTCGGCGCTGTCGGCGATGTAGGCGAGGTCGATGAGGACGTAGGGGATGTCGTCGGGGGTGGAGGCCGGGGAGACGTAGGACAGGCCCTCGTAGTCGTGGCCGCCGCTGCGGACGCGGATGCCGATGCTGATGTTGCGGGTGCAGTGGACGGCGGACTGCACGTCGGCCGAGATGCCGGGCGTGAGGATGAAGGAGGGCACTCGGTAGGAGGCGGTGGTGTTGAGGAACCGGAGGTTTTGGATGTTGGCTCGGAAGTACTTGGTGTATTCGGGAGTGCCGCGGGGGTGGAGGAATAGGGTGGAGGGTATGAGGCTTTGAAAGCAGTCGAAGTAGCTCTTCTCTATCTCTTCTCTCTTCTTCAACTGTTGTATTGGGAGTGAAGAGGCTGTGGAAATGAGGAAGAAAGAGAGGATGATTAGGTTAGCTAATGTTGTTCTTGGTGCCATTTTCTTCAGGTTTTTTTTGTTGATTTGCTCTCTGTCATGATGAGGTATTTATAGGGTTACGGATCAGGTTTGAGAATTTTTTGTTTCTTTTTGAGGATTTGCTGCAATTTGAATGCATGGATCTTGAATTAATGGATTTGCGTGATTCTTGTAACATGAATTTTTTTTCCTTTGTAATTAGGTATTAATGCAATTTAGACATGCGGATCTTGAATTAAGGGATTTGCCTTGTTTGCTTGCTTGCATGAGTTTTTTTGGTAACATCTTTATATTCCATGAATATATGCATGAAGGTTTTGAAATATCATGGTTGAATTACTGGCATAAAATCCTTTTGTTTCCTTTTGGTGAATTGCTGCAATTTGCAGTATGGATCTTGAATTATGGAATTTGCATGATTTTGGTACCATGAATTTTTTTCCTTTCTAATTAGGGATTAATGCAATTTACACCTGTAGATATTGAATTAAGGGATTTGCCTTTTGTTATAACCACTAAGACCGGCCCGGTCAATCTGACCCCGCTGATTCAAGGCCCAAGTCTTTGCCCGCCGAATCCCCATAAGGAAGCCTAGCTCGCCAAACGTAACGACAAGCTTGCCCCAGAATCGGAGGAGTCCTTCAACAGATCGCACAAAGTCCACGCTAGCTCGCCCCAGAGTTGCTCGTGCCGAGAAGCAGTTCGCCCCGAAGGAAGCTCGTCGGATGCCGCCAAGGAGAGAGATGACACGCCACTTACACCACTGTCACTTTCACTGTAGAAATTCTGACAAAAGCGCATCTGGCCGCTTCGCCGCCAGACCGCCTACCGAAAGCACGCCTAGCCGTTTCGCCACCAGACAGCCAGACAAAAGCGCCACCTGTCACGCCCCGTTCCACAGAATACTCGATACTTAAATTTTTTTTTCCCAAGTATTCTTAAGAGGGAGGGTGATGAGAGAGGAGAATAGAAAGAGAAAGAAGAACTGAATAAGCAGGTCACTGCGCACATGCTGGAATAGTACAAGTGAAGCTCCACAATAGTATCAAACAACTCATAGATAACAAAGAACAACGACAACATATCACATATATACAACAACCTCCATTTATATACATCATCCAGGTACACCACTACATATATTCCGTCATTCTCCACCTCCCAAGACAACCACACCAAACCAAAACTACAACTCACACCCAGTGTCACCCCTGAGCCCAACTCCCAGTCACCACCAACCAAGCTACCACTGCTACCTGAAAAATAAAGGGGGAGCACGTCAATGCGTGCCCCAGTAGGAACCAACTTGGGTTTGGAATTCCATTTTAAGGTTATCAGATCATAAGGCAAGCAAGAGAAGTAGAGCATGAATCTAAATGATATAGTGAAAGTTAAATAGATAATCAAAGGAATCATACCTGCGGTCCATGTCAAGTTATTGCAAGAAAAGGGGTTAGCACGAATAATAATAATAATAATAATAATAATAATAATAATAATAATAATAATAATAACACAAGAGTTCAAGCAACATTATCTAATAAAAAGAGAGTACAGCTGTCTGAGGCACAACACAGAGTCACCAAGAAGCAGGCAAAGGAAAGGGAAAGTGCTGTCAGCAGAAGGAGTAACACACAAATACTTATTTTATTATCTTATAATGGAATTAATTGGAACTTGGGTAAACTGTGTGATACCAGGACCTGGACTTCACCCCAAATGTGGGGTGAATATAGCACACGACGCAGTGGACACGGGCACTGTACGCCGGGCCTCTCAGCTCCCCCGTCCCTGGCAGGAGTGAGGCTCTACCACAATAACACAACCTCCGTATGTCCCCTCCACTCCCGGCAAGGCGAGTGGGTGTAAATATCACATATCACATAACATTTCCCCCAACTTCTCAGTTCAGGCCTCATATCCACAATTTACTCAAATTCCACCTAAACCCAGGATTTGCTAACTCACCCTCATTAGAGAGGATTGAGATATTCAAGAGTTTCATTTCATCATTTTAATAATGAAGAAGTCACGTTGCATGGCATCACATTTCATATTCATCTCAACATGGGTCATACACCGAAGTGTCATGCCCTCCATTGTATTCATACCAACCCTTCATCACATCACATATAGTACCATGCATGACATGCTTCCAACATTACAAATTTATATCGAATTTCAATTCATATCCACACGATTGAACATTTCTCACATTTTTAGCATTTGCCTTCATTCAGGCAATTCATCGAAACACCTGACGGGCATCATTTATAACAAGACAATCCAACAACATTTACATGTGCCAAGGGTATGAATATTCATTTTGCCATACAACAATACTAAGCATGAATAAACATGGCCAATTAACCACATTTAGTGAAAAGAATAGTACTTAACAAATTCAGCTTGCTAGAATTGCAAGAACAACCATATAGATCAACATATTTCATCTATTTTTCTTGAGAATTTAACAAAACTTTGTAAATTAAAGTTGAAGATATAGCAGTTATGGATCTACAGATAACATTTCATGCAAAAATATGAACTACATGATTTATGGTGAATTAATTAGTGAAGTGTGTCAATTCTGTTTTTCAGACAGATTTTAGGGTCTGTGTTCAAAGCTAATTTTGAGAATGTTCTAGCCATAATTTCGACATATATGCACTCTGATAAACTTCTAGATAATCTTCTTAAGTTTCCAACAAGACCAAGATCACAAACTTTCATTGAGTGTACAGGTAATTAAGCCATTTCCACTGAACTGTGTCAAAGATGAGAATCAAACAGACATGCTGTAAAGATGGATTTATTTCTCCCAATTTATGAATTGAAAATATATCAACATTTATATGATTTTGGGGTAGAACTTCAAGATCTACATGTTCATATTTTTTTCGAAATCCAATTCGAGCTACAGTAATCAGGAACAAGGCAAAATCAGACATCAAGATTTCTGAAATTTAAAAGAGATTGGTTTGCTAAGAATTTCAAGGGTTGTGAAATTGAAACATTTCTCATGAAATTTCACCATCACTAATTAAAATTAAGTAATACATGCTATAAAATAGTTTTAGGAACAATTAATTCATAAAATTCCAAACCAAGTGGATTCCTACCTCAAGAAGCTAACTTTCTCCTCTCCTTCTCTCCTTTTCTTTTCTTCTCATCTTCATCTTCATCTTCTTTTTCCTTTTTTGTGTGTGGAGAATTTTCGGCCATGGTGATGGGGAGGGGATGGGTAGGTCAAGGAGGAGGAGAAAATGAGAAGGGTGTAGAAGAAAAAGGAAAAGAAAGGGAAAGAAAGGATAAGAATGAAGAAAAGAACGAACATCTAGAATTCTCTTAGGAAAAATCCCCCATCCTTATCCCAAATCATCATGACAACCCTAAAATGACCAAAGTGCCCTTGCCTACATGCCCCTCAACTTTCAAGTAATTACAAGTTTGCCATTACTTTATGCACCGACCACTTTAGGATGTACGCACATCACTTTTGGTCCAAAAGACCATTTTGCCCCTCGCCTTTCTAGAAATGTACGAGGGTTGCCATTGACCCCTAACCCCTTTCACACTTGCTTGGATCTTCCCCCACACATGCACGCACACCCATGCATGCATTCATGCTTCACACACACACGTCTAACATATTCATGTTATTTTGCACTTACGTCGGCTTTCACACTTCTTCCGCACTCTTTCTTGCTTTCTAATCCTTAAACACGTGTTACGGCCTAATCTCCTCTTGCACTACGCTACATACATCGATATCTACGCTGATTTCATGCCTATGCATGCACCATAGGTAGGAATATATGTGTGTTCAGTAGAATACACGTATAGTTCAAAATAGGGCATGACATCCTACCCACCTTAAAATAAAGTCCGTCCTCAGACTTCCTAGGGTGTGGACCTTATCTAGGTCAGCTAGGGATGATAGTCTTACTACCCATGAAGTACAAACACGAATACATATATACCTCACACTTATATTACCATATACTTCACTATCACCCATACACATTCGCATCACGCACAAGTCACAGATACATCCTATTACTCATCTAGCAGCACATCCATATCGCTATATGCATCATTACATATACATACGTATATGTTTTTCACGTAAACATCTAGGCACACCAACTCACACCTTAACATATACATCACTCACCACAATTAAGTCTCCATACATATTATTACATATATTTAGACCACCTCCCATTTCTATAATCATTTGGCATCACACCATATCCACATCATGCTACATAACGTATCCATACGTGGCGTGCCTTCAGATACATCACCAAACACTCAAGTATAAACGATTTATATTCTATCTTTTCATATGTTTACATATACGTCTACATTCATGCACAAACACCCAGCGATACATATTAATCTACACACCATTGCTTGATAAACAGGATCGCTATCACGTTGTCACTCAGTACGTACCCCGGATCCCTATACACCCGATACTTAGTTATATAAGTTCATCCACGATCATATGGACATAAACATCTGTATACACACGATAATTAGTCTCATCCAACCTATATAGACGTGCACGCACTATCACATGCACAATTAAGTTACCTAAGATCCACAATTATAATTATAGATAAATATATCCATAATCTCATATTCATAACAATGCACCTACTTCCTCACACAGATAGGCACATATACCGCACACAGTTTACACAAAAGTGCACAACATCATACATCCCCTTCCATACGCTATATATGTATATACATAAATACCTTTGCATATCCTACGTACATACGGCCAAAATAGTCAAGTAACTATAAATGTCCATTCACACTCCACACACGCACGTATACATATAAATGTGCAACCAATTACACACAGTCCAATCCACACATATCAACAGTTTCATTCAGTTACATTTATCAAACATATTACACATATACATACTCCTTATCTATCACATTTGCATTCATATTGCATATATATACATACACACGGGCTTTGGTACATACCCATATACACATACATACAAACAAGAATACCTTTATCCAAGGCACAACAAGATACACCTGGATAAACAACCCTATATGATAGATGATCGCGCCCCGGTCGTGCGCACGCGCAACCGGGGCGAGCGACTCGTAGTCTTACCGCAAGCGCACGGTGTAGCGGCGAGCGGGTATCGAACACGAGGATGGCAAATGACAGTGTCTTCTTCGATTCACCTGGCTATAAGAACAGTCGAGAAATATTTGCAATAAAGCGGTCACAGTCGTTCAATCGTATAAAGGAAATATCAAATTAATAAAGACGCCTAGGGGTAGGGAATCCCCGCTACAACCTGTATCTCGTCATTGTGATTCGTAGGTTTCGCAATTGCTAGACTTGAAACTCAGGTGAACTAGTTGCAACTAAATGTGGAACCAAGCTCACGCTCTCGCGCTATTGCCGGTCTATAGCAAACCTAGGGTAGGGTCCAATCTCTTGCAAACCCTAACCTAGGCAAGCTAGCGTGAAGAACAACATCATCGTTCAATCGTATCTCGAGCCCACTCTCGTGCAAACTCGAGCTACGACCTAGGTTGGGATAGTTCCTACCCGTCCAATCTCTTGCAAACGGGTATTGGTATAGAATTGCAATCGAAAACCCTAGTTTCGGTCCAATCTCTTGCAAACCGATTCCGAAGAAATCCAATTGTAACCCAATTCGAATTTCTAGGGCTTCCTATTGAGTTGGGATCCAATCTCTTGCAAACCCCAATCGGTATGAATCCCTAGGTATTCGTATTAAATCAATCCCAAACTAACCATAATCAATTCTAGCAATAATTTCACCAATTCATCACAAATTAGAAATATGGTTTGTAGGGTTCATCCCTACGCCCCAAGACGATAAAACTACTCACGATTCATAATGCAATTCAATGGAAATTCAATAATAAAAACAATAGAATTCATTGCAATATTCAATATATCAATAAAAATGAGGTTTTTGATAGAGAGAGAGACAAACCAATGAAGATTCAATAGCATCCAACAAAATAACACTTTTATCTCTCCCCTAAAAGCTCAATCTAATCTCCTAAAAAGTAATCTAAAAAGGCTGCAAAAAGTTCTGAAAAAGCTCTCTAAACTAGGTTAAAAACTGGGGTTAAATACCCCCCAAAATCGCCCAAAAACTGTGACAAAATTGCCTCTGCGCAGCCTGAAAATCACAATTTACGCTATAGGCAGCCGGCTCACTCGGCCGAGTGACAAATGTCATTCGGCCGAGTGACAAACCCTGACAAATTCCAGTAACTTCGGACTTTTGGGGGTCGGCTCCTCGGGAGTCACTCGGCCGAGTGACTTTCTTTGCTTCGACCGAGGGGACTTCTTCACTCGGACGAGTCGGCACTCGGGAATGCACTGACGGATTACAGTAAGTCTGAGATTTTTCTTGCCGTCGTCTTAATGCCACTCGGGCGAGTGGTGTCTCTGTGGTTCGGCCGAGTGGGCTGGCGATGGTCGGCCGAGTGCACGCTGATACTCTATCTTTTGTGTGTCCGATCTGGCCGGCCGAGCGGGCTGTCGATGGTCGGCCGAGTGACTCCTTCACTCGGCCGAGTGACATGCAGAAAATGCCCAATCTTCGTATTTTTGCTCCCTCGTCGCTCCTACGACGTTCTTTCTTCTTCCACTCCTCTCCAATAGCAAAATTCCCCTCAAAAGAGTCACTAGTGACACTCCGGAGTGGGTGCATCTCAGAATCACTCCAAATCGCTCCAAATCTCCTGAAATTCGATGAAAACAAGAAATCGTGAAAAGCATCGTAATATTGTCGAATAATCGTGATAAATGCGATACGAGCGATCAAAATGGCATGCAATCATGCAAAAAGGTGTAAAATATGGAGTGATCAAAATCTCCCAAGCTTACCTCTTACTCGTCCTCGAGGAAGATGAGTAAAAAGCGAACCTGGTGGATAAAGATAATGGAAACGATGGAGAAATGGAAAATGAAAAACGAAAAGTAAAATAGAAAACGAAGAGGGAAGCTGCTAGATCATTTTTCTCAGGACGTGGGATTTGCTTACTCATATAACACACATCGAATGTAAAACACATGTCAAAGACTTTTATCTCGATATCATAGTATAATGGTGCATTTGAAATAGAAAACCCAAGAATATCAATATAGCATGAAAAATGAAATAGTTCTAGAATTAACATCGTCTGAAGCATCTAAAGCGGTATACAATATTGTAGATCACACACTTTTCAATTGAATGCTTTCTATAAGGAGTATAAGAGATATCACACAATAGAGTAGTAAGAATAGAAAAGTGTGGTTTTCATGAAATGAATGCTAAGCATTGATTTCTGGATTTCATGAAACTTTAGCAATCTCACCGAGTATAAAATATTACGTAGCCTAGGCTGTCATGCACCGTCAAGTATCCACTCTCTCACACATCATTGGATCCTCTCCCCCAAGCTTATCCATAAGCGTGGTGGCATAAACAAAACAAGATTTACATTCCCCATTTCTTTCGAAGCTTCAAAAGTCAAAGAAATAAAAATAAAAGCAAAAGAGGGAAGAAAGAGAGAAAGGGTATGAGATGGGATCGTTTTCGAACTTCTTTTCTCTTTTCTTTTCTTTTTCTCAAATCTTTTTCTTTTTCTTTTTTTATAGAATATATACACAAATGATCCCAAATCAAAGAGAAGGATATACGAGTATTTTTTTCTTTGGGTTTTGGGGAATTTGGAGCATGTGATATAATAACGGGGGGATGCCAGTAATAGAATTGCTAAGGGGAGATTCACCAATGAATTTAAAATAGAGAAATAATGTTCAAGATATGTGGAGAAAGAAATAAATGTATCTCTCGGTTCACTCTATATGACGTGCATGACAACTTCAGCAGGGTAATTTAATCTACTCAGTTTGATCTCAAAAAGTAAACTAATCCAGATTTATCAATGCTAGCAAACATTCAATCAACCTGAAGTGAAGCGTACAAATCATGCAATAAGAAGTGATATGAGAAAAGAAAGCAGTACTCCAGATATAAGCATCAATGCGTGAATCTTGGTATGTTTTCTACGATAGCATACATATGAATCATCAGACATCAGCTAATAATAAAATTTCATCCATTTTCATACGGAAAAAGAAGTGGGTTACTATTTCTAAATGCAAAGCAGAACATAGCATATGATATCAGAAACAAAAGCTATGACATGACAAAATTAGCATGCATATGGAGAAAAGCTAACACCACGTCATCGTCATCACAGAAAAATCATCTATAGCAAAAGATGAAAGAAACAAAGATAAAGGAAAACGGAACTATTTACAATGCAGCACACAAAGAAAATAAGAAAAACGTGATGCATGGTAAAAAAAATGAAAAAGTGATGAAAAATGGGTGCAAAAGCGGAAAAACGTGAAAAAACTAAAAAAAATTAAGGTGATAAAAGCAGAAAGTGTGAGAACTCACTCCCCCAAGCTAAAGTGCACAGTGTCCTTAATGTGCAAAGTGTGGCACACCGAGAGACGTGAAATGGGTGGGGAGGGTGACGATGCATGTATGATAAAAAAAGAAAAATGAAAAGAAAATATGATGATGTGAATGATGCATGCAAAGATCGGAGTGATGCAGGTAATGTGTCACCAAAAATAACTCTCCCTCTCTCCCAAAAAGGATATAAAATGATGTGATCTGAACATGGACCAAAATAGTGAGGGGAGGAGGGGGGCAAAAAATATTTTGCATATGATGTAGAGGAATATGCCCTCGGATCATTTGTATTTGATGCAAATGATAATTTAAGCCTAGATAGGGACTATTTTGCATATGATGCAAAAGAGATTAAATGTGTCTTAAATTGTTTAAGACTATATTTAATTAAATAAACGCGTTGAAAAGGTTACCTAGATGACGGGATCGTCCCGCTCTAAACGCAGGTTCAAACCGCGTCAAAAACGGAGTCCAAATGCACAAGTTATAGCCAAAACAAGTCAGCCCAAACTGTTGGGCTGAAACCAACGAAAATGGAGGCCCACCAAGCCCGAATTTTCTGGTTAGGGTTTTTTGAAACCTGGGATTTTCTTGACGGCTACGTTTCTAAGAGAAGCATGACTTTTGGCTAACTTTGGACAATTGTTTGAAGGGTCAAACGGACTCGGATTGACGAGCCGTTTTTTCTTACGCGTTCACCGTTGAACCCTCTTCGATTTGGTAGGTTGTACCAACATTGAAGCTCAACGGTGAGGGAGTTAAAATTCACGGAAGTTTGCACTTTGTGAAGTGCAAACTAACTTGATTTTAATTAACTCAAATTAATAGTCCCACATCGGATTTTGAGAAAAGGGGGGAGTCCGCCGCCTATATAAATAGGGGTCTGCTCTCCTCCTCCAAACTCGTCCCAAGCTCTAGATTTGAGCGGCTCTCGTAAATGTTGGAGCACGCTCGGATCTAAGCTAAATTAATATTCTCCTCTCCCTATAAATTTCTGCCTTGCTCCTGAGGGCTCTAGCAAAGCCGCAAAGGAGTTCGGATTCAGATCCGAAATCTAGGCGGAGGTTTCACTCGCGTGAAACTTTCTTCGCCGCGTGGTTGGCTCGGCGAAATGGGATTGATCGCCTCGGGATGCGGAGCGGTTCGAGGAGCAGTTCGGGGAGCGGTTCAAGGAGCGGCTCGGCGTGGGACGGGAGCAGCTCGGAAGACGGTGCGGAACATCTCGCCTGCCCCAGGGCTGAGATTCCGGGTATGTGTTTAAGCTTTTCATTTAATTATTCGCAATAGTTAGATCCCTCTTGGGGTGGTCAGATCCACCCCAAGTTGGCAGAGTTCCTGGCTAATAGGGTCTGGTTCCTTAGGGTTGCATGTTAATTAGATTAACATAAAATTTTTCCGCTGCATTTCTGTCTATGTTCCGTCCGACTTAGGACGGGACTAGAGTTTTTGTGCCCTAAGGGTCCCAGAAAACCCTTCATGGTATCAGAGCCATCTCTGTATGCTGATCTAGGACAGTGAATTTATTATTTGAATGCTTTTACAGAAAAATGTTTTCTTTAAATTTTTGCGATAAATTTAATTTTTTTTTAAAAAAATGTTTTCTTTAAATTTATGTGATAAATTTAAATTATTTTTTAAATGTTTAAAATTTTTATATGATAAATTTTAAACATGAAAGTTTTAAAATGGAATTTTAAATTTATGTGATAAATTTTAAAATTGTTTTAAAGCTTTAAAACTTTATGCGATAAGTTTAAAAGGTTGTTTAAAATTTTATGTGATAAATTTTAAGCATGGAATTTTTTAAATGATGTTTTAAATTTATAAGATATTTTTTAAAACTGATTTTAAAAGTTTAAAATTTTTATGCGATAAATATTTTAAAGGAGCATGCAAATGTTATGATTTTAATCAAGCTTTTACTTTATGAGATGAAATAAATGTTTTTAAAATCATATTTTAAATTTAAATGTTAAATTTAAGAATGCATGCCAAAACTGTTTATGCGATAAACTTTAGTCTATTTAAATTGTTAAATATTTGTACACCTTTTTATGCGATAAAATTAGTGTAACATTATTTTAATGGCTATGTCATCTTGTCCTTATTTGATAACACAAGACAACCCTTCAGGTTAGCCATTAAAAATGATTAAAATTTATTTACTTGAATTTTAATGACATGCTATGTTTTAATAAAATATTAACAACCCTTTAAGACCTAATTCCTGATTAGGGTAGTCCTTTTAATGATTTCTTAATTCTAATTGTTATTATTAATTCTCATTAAAGGACTTCGCTTTTAGCGTTTGTTAATAATTTATTAAAATCCTAATAAAGATTAGGATAGCACGTGAACCTTATAGTTGATAAGGACTTAATAAAAGTTACTAAACAAATCCTAAAATTTTGAATTTAAGGATGCAACTAGTTGATAGGATTAATTAGTTGTTAATAAAAGCTGTTTAGTCTATGGCACACATACAAAAATGACAAGCTTCATTCAATGGACCATGATCCAGTCAATGTGCTTGGCTAAGAGTTCTAGGTCAACACTTGCTAGTACAAGGGGCAGTGATCCTGGCTTAGTCAATTCCCTGGCTGTGTTCCGCTGGACCGCAATGTCGCGAATCATGATTATATGACACCCTGGACTATATCTAGTCAATGCGTTATAAATCTTATTAAAGATTAGTTCGTATCCCTCCTTGATTTTGGAGCTTGGTAACTCAAAGAAGACAATTATAGTTGTTGAGTCTCCTCAAGCTATGACTTGTTTATCTTTAAGGAACAAACTCCAACATACATGTGATGTAGTCTAGACTTGACCCAAATCGATACGTCGGGTCTCCTCGAGCATCGATCTAAGTCAAATCTGGACACGAAATCAAGGGTCTGACTAGACCAGTCATTATGATTTGTTGAGTCTCCTCGAGATCATAAGTGACTGTGGGTAAAAAAAAACGACAGGGAATCACATGTGATGTGGTTGACCAAGAGTTTGTCTACCAGTCATGGAACCAATCAACTTGTTGAGTCTCCTCAAGGTTGTGAGGTTCGTGATGATTGGATCCCTCTTTCACTAATTTTTAAATTCGATTAAATCATTCGTTATTAAGCTTTAAAACGATCGTAAAAATAGTGGGAGGATATAGATAGATGAAAGCCAATCTACCTATATTTAATATTGAACATATGCAAAAACTAGGGCAAGACTATGTTTACCGAAGGAATCAAAATATAATATTGGAATAAGCTAACTGGTCAAATAGTTGATTAATTGAATATCAAGTTAAATTCTAATTGATGGAATTAAACTATATTCTCGTTGACATTAAATGACCT
Organism: Scilla litardierei; assembly: GCA_030789695.1. Lineage (NCBI taxonomy): Eukaryota > Viridiplantae > Streptophyta > Magnoliopsida > Asparagales > Asparagaceae > Scilla > Scilla litardierei. The sequence goes on from CM061141.1 coordinate 55,670,192, forward strand.
TCTAAAGAACAGACTTAAGAAATATGATTTCATTAAGTTCTGGGTCCAACAAATAAATTAAAGCTACATGTCACTCTTCTCTATATGAGGCAGCTTGAACATATAGGATATTCGAAGTATGTTTCTCCCTACAACTTGTCGAGCTACCCTCAAGGTTGTATGGACAAACAATTCCGATCCGCAAAGTTCGAGAATTCGATCAAACCGTTTGAGTCGAATACGAGTGCATGAGCGGTGCAAGACTATGTATCCCAACCGGATCTTGAGACAAGCAACTTCTTGAGCTAAACTCGAGATTGCAAAGCTCAAGCGTTTGGATACATATGATGCTTGCATAGCTATTTATGTTGGGTAAATTAATATCTAAATGTGATTTAGAAAAGGAAGAAGGCACTCCGGAAAGTCAATTGAGAAAGTTAGTTTAATTTATCATTAGTAAAGGCATAAGTAAGAGGAAATGAAAATGTGATATATTTTGATGTCACGATTTCAGAATAAATAGTTATACAAAACGTCTAACACATTTTTTTTTGACAAATGTCATCACCTTGCTTCGGAAGCAATGTTTTGTGTTAAGTAATTTGTAATAACTATATATATATATTAAATGTTAATATATAAATACACAAGATAGTAGCAAACTTATATGGTAAAATAGACTAGGCCGTATCGAGAGACTAAGCTTCACAAGTCACATAAAGAGGGGTCTGACCTCTCATATTATGAAGTCTACGGACACTTGTGAGTCTTATCCTCTTAGATAAAATGGCCGAAACCCATCTGTGAGACAGTGGGAGAATGAGTTGTCGAACTCAGTCTAGTACATACTGATGTACCCGAGTCTAGATCAACCAAAATAAGTTATTCGTATATTTTATTAAGACACGTGTTCTTGATGAAACACAGGTCTGATAAAATAAAGAACGAAAAGTAGAAAGTATTTAAACTGATTCGATTAGATCGAATGGTCAAATACTTAGCTACATAAAATCTTGTGTAATTAAAAGAAAATGTGATTTTCTCTCGGGTCAAGTCTGTTAACACATCCGTGTGTTAAAATGTATGAATCACACTTAGTGAGACTTTGTGCGATACATAGTAAGTGACTCTGAGTTAAGTCCTCTCTCTGGGTTAAGTCCCAGATCGTAATGCCTAGGTTTTGATAATGTCCTATGAGGACATTGTCAATAAGATATTCATTAAATCGATCATTAAAGAAGTTGTATAATTACTCGAATTTCGTGAGACGAATTGTCGAGTTAGATAGCATAACTGATGATGACTTAGTCAACTTCCGGGATGAAATTCGGAGTAGTAACTCCGATTTTAAAAACTTGATGCAACCAGAATAGGTCCGTGTGCGTAAATAAATTTTGGAATTTAGTTTACGTGCCCAAGGAAAATGTTTCCTCACTTACTGCAAGTAAATCTTTAAGTTGAAAGATTGGTGGAGAAAAGAAAAATAGTGAAGTGCAATCATGTTGGTCGAGAACGGTTTTTCCATACTAATTCCTATAAAACGGATTATAATGAAACCGTTTTCCACCATCAGATGTGTACAGAACTACTCGGACCAAACTCGATGTAAACGCTTAAGTTGACCATGAAAATTGGAGTATTCACTTACAAGTTCGTTTTTCTAAATATGATTTAGACGGACCAACTTATATGAATTAACCAGATAATTTTCAAGGTCAGTGGGAGCGTGTAAATTACATGTGAGGCATCAAAGGGATGGAACATATATTTTGACAAAGTGATCAAAAGAGTTTGATTCTTTATCAGAAATAAATATGAGCCATTTGAAATGACCAGTAACTGATTTAAATGATTATCGTAAGGTACGATGAATTGGATAAGATCCAAGTAAATTAAAATATTATGGATTCTGAAAGACCAAATGAATTATTTGAATGAGATTCAAATGGTTGGTCTAAACATAGAAACCCTTAAGAGCAGATCCACTCATGAAGGCTCTACCACATGAAGTCGGGAAAACTTATGTGTAAAAACGGTATGAGATACCGAGATAAATGGGCCTGAGTGCAAGTGGGAGATGTTGAGAGAAGATACCTTCGAGGCAATCTATCTCTGTGTGTGAATAGCACAAACATTTTGTTCGAAATAACAGTAAGCTGTTTGGTAATAATTTATCTAAGTTATGTTATAATGTAGTTAACATTAGATATTAACTTAGGTAAAGTCCTGAGATTTTATGCAAGGTCAAACAGGTATCGAGATGAGTATCTCGATCATGGAGAAATGTTTGACCGTCTGTAGCATAAGTCTAAAAGGGTTCGTGGTCGTAGATGTTTCGAGACAAGGATATCGAAACATCGGATAGACCATTGTGTCTTAGTCTTCACCGTTCAGCGGTGGTGATGATCTCATGATCGCTTGACTTGGCGAAGTCGGAGACGAGACACAGGTGCTCATTAGAGAATGAGTTCACTGAATGATCCACAAGAGTTATCATATGGTTACATTGACCAATCTGTCAATAATAACTCTTAGTGATGATAGGCTAGTTGGTCTTTTGACTTGAGGTCATTTTGACGAACCTGTGCGTGAACGGTGCCACTTAGATCAAATGACCTAGCTTCGAGGCAAGGCCTGTCGAAAGGTCTTTGATTGGGTGACACTTGAAGCGTATGAGGAGAGTAATGACCAAGAGAGAATTCGTCTCTCCCGGTCAATGGGAGTTAGTGTCGTAGGGTTAGTTCGGTCTTTAGTAAAAACTCTGGCCAGAGTATGTTGAAAGAAGTCCAACATTTTTGACTAAAAGATCGATAGAAACTAACCGGAGTCAAGTTATTGGGGTTGACAGTTTGACCGTATCCTAGACTTGATTTACAAGACATAGTTTAGACGAAGAGACTATAACTGCGGAACTCATCACGGAAACAGTCACTGTGGTCCCGTCAATACTCATGTTAATGAGTCAACCACATTATGATGATTCCTGAAGCAGGGACGTAACTACTGCTCGTGGTCACTGCCGTATAGGGCTTCGAGCCCAACCTGTTGTAAGGGTCAGGCTGTAGGGTCTCACACAGAGTACGACCTTCGTCTAGTAATAGGTAGAAATTAGTTAGGGAGAATAATTTGCATTTGATGCAAGGGATAAAATATTGCAAAAGATGTTTGCAATCATCTCATGCATTCGGGATAAATGATCCTGAGTGCAAGTGGGAGATGTAGAGGAATATGCCCTCGGATCATTTGTATTTGATGCAAATGATAATTTAAGCCTAGATAGGGACTATTTTGCATATGATGCAAAAGAGATTAAATGTGTCTTAAATTGTTTAAGACTATATTTAATTAAATAAACGTGTTGAAAAGGTTACCTAGATGACGGGATCGTCCCGCTCTAAACGCAGGTTCAAACCGCGTCAAAAACGGAGTCCAAATGCACAAGTTATAGCCAAAACAAGTCAGCCCAAACTGTTGGGCTGAAACCAACGAAAATGGAGGCCCACCAAGCCCGAATTTTCTGGTTAGGGTTTTTTGAAACCTGGGATTTTCTTGACGGCTACGTTTCTAAGAGAAGCATGACTTTTGGCTAACTTTGGACAATTGTTTGAAGGGTCAAACGGACTCGGATTGACGAGCCGTTTTTTCTTACGCGTTCACCGTTGAACCCTCTTCGATTTGGTAGGTTGTACCAACATTGAAGCTCAACGGTGAGGGAGTTAAAATTCACGGAAGTTTGCACTTTGTGAAGTGCAAACTAACTTGATTTTAATTAACTCAAATTAATAGTCCCACATCGGATTTTGAGAAAAGGGGGGAGTCCGCCGCCTATATAAATAGGGGTCTGCTCTCCTCCTCCAAACTCGTCCCAAGCTCTAGATCTGAGCGGCTCTCGTAAATGTTGGAGCACGCTCGGATCTAAGCTAAATTAATATTCTCCTCTCCCTATAAATTTCTGCCTTGCTCCTGAGGGCTCTAGCAAAGCCGCAAAGGAGTTCGGATTCAGATCCGAAATCTAGGCGGAGGTTTCACTCGCGTGAAACTTTCTTCGCCGCGTGGTTGGCTCGGCGAAATGGGATTGATCGCCTCGGGATGCGGAGCGGTTCGAGGAGCAGTTCGGGGAGCGGTTCAAGGAGCGGCTCGGCGTGGGACGGGAGCAGCTCGGAAGACGGTGCGGAACATCTCGCCTGCCCCAGGGCTGAGATTCCGGGTATGTGTTTAAGCTTTTCATTTAATTATTCGCAATAGTTAGATCCCTCTTGGGGTGGTCAGATCCACCCCAAGTTGGCAGAGTTCCTGGCTAATAGGGTCTGGTTCCTTAGGGTTGCATGTTAATTAGATTAACATAAAATTTTTCCGCTGCATTTCTGTCTATGTTCCGTCCGACTTAGGACGGGACTAGAGTTTTTGTGCCCTAAGGGTCCCAGAAAACCCTTCATTAGGCACAACACAGAGTCACCAAGAAGCAGGTAAAGGAAAAAGAAAGTGCTGTCAGCAGAAGGAGTAACACGCAAATACTTATTTTATTATCTTATAATGGAATTAATTGGAACTTGGGTAAACTGTGTGATACCAGGACCTGGACTTCACCCCAAATGTGGAGTGAATATAGCACACGACGCAGTGGACACGTGCATTGTACGCCGGGCCTCTCAGCTCCCCCGTCCCTGGCAGGAGTGAGGCTCTACCATAATAACACAACCTCCGTATGTCCCCTCCACTCCCGGCAAGGCAAGTGGGTGTAAATATCACATATCACATAACATTTCCCCCAACTTCCCAGTCCAGGCATCATATCCACAATTTACTCAAATTTCACCTAAACCCGGGATTTGCTAAATCACCCTCATTAGAGAGGATTGAGATATTCAAGAGTTTAATTTCATCATTTTAATAATGAAGAAGTCACGTTGCATGACATCACATTTCATATTCATCTCAACATGGGTCATACACCGAAGTGTCATGCCCTCCATTGTATTCATACCAACCCTTCATCACATCACATATAGTACCATGCATGACATGCTTCCAACATTACAAATTTATATCGAATTTCTATTCATATCCACACGATTGAACATTTCTCACATTTTTAGCATTTGCCTTCATTCAGGCAATTCATCGAAACACCTGACGGGCATCATTTATAACAAGACAATCCAACAACATTTACATGTGCCAAGGGTATGAATATTCATTTTGCCATACAACAATACTAAGCATGAATAAACATGGCCAATTAACCACATTTAGTGAAAAGAATAGTACTTAACAAATTCAGCTTGCTAGAATTGCAAGAACAACCATATAGATCAACATATTTCATCTATTTTTCTTGAGAATTTAACAAAACTTTGTAAATTAAAGTTGAAGATATAGCAGTTATGGATCTACAGATAACATTTCATGCAAAAATATGAACTACATGATTTATGGTGAATTAATTAGTGAAGTGTGTCAATTCTGTTTTTCAGACAGATTTTAGGGTCTGTGTTCAAAGCTAATTTTGAGAATGTTCTAGCCATAATTTCGACATATATGCACTCTGATAAACTTCTAGATAATCTTCTTAAGTTTCCAACAAGACCAAGATCACAAACTTTCATTGAGTGTACAGGTAATTAAGCCATTTCCACTGAACTGTGTCAAAGATGAGAATCAAACAGACATGCTGTAAAGATGGATTTATTTCTCCCAATTTATGAATTGAAAATATATCAACATTTATATGATTTTGGGGTAGAACTTCAAGATCTACATGTTCATATTTTTTTCGAAATCCAATTCGAGCTACAGTAATCAGGAACAAGGCAAAATCAGACATCAAGATTTCTGAAATTTAAAAGAGATTGGTTTGCTAAGAATTTCAAGGGGAAAATTGTGAAATTGAAACATTTCTCATGAAATTTCACCATCACTAATTCAAATTAAGTAATACATGCTATAAAATCTTATTAGGAACAATTAATTCATGAAATTCCAAACCAAGTGGATTCCTACCGCAAGAAGCTAACTTTCTCTTCTCTCCTTTTCTTCTTTTCTTTTCTTCTCATCATCATCATCTTCTTCTTTTTCCTTTTTTTGTGTGGAGAATTTTCGGCCATGGTGATGGGGAGGGGATGGGTAGGTCAAGGAGGAGGAGAAAATGAGAAGGGTGTAGAAGAAAAAGGAAAAGAAAGGGAAAGAAAGGATAAGAATGAAGAAAGAAAGAACATCTAGAATTCTCTTAGGAAAAATCCCCCATCCTTATCCCAAATCATCATGACAATCCTAAAATGAACAAAGTGCCCTTGCCTACATGCCCCTCAACTTTCAAGTAATTACAAGTTTACCATTACTTTATGCACCGACCACTTTAGGATGTACGCACAGCACTTTTGGTCCAAAAGACCATTTTGCCCCTCGCCTTTCTAAAAATTTACGGGGGTTGCCATTGACCCATAACCCCTTTTACACTTGCTTGGCTCTTCCCACACACATCCATGCACACCCATGCATGCATTCATGCTTCACATACACACATCTAACACATTCCTGTTATTTTGCACTTACAGCGTCTTTCACACTTCTTCCGCACTCTTTCTTGCTTTCTAATCCTTAAACACGTGTTACGGCCTAATCCCCCCTTGCACTACGCTACATACATCGATATCTACGCTGATTTCACGTCTACGTATGCACCATAGGTAGGAATATATGTGTGTTTAGTAGAATACACGTATAGTTCAAAATAGGGCATGACACCACCTGACATTTACGGGTCTGACCGCCTGACAAAAGCACGGCTGACACATTTGGCCCTGACGCCAACGGTCGGCTCCCTGACATCCTGACACCACCAGCTCAACAAAAGCAACCAACTCCAGCAGCATATAAATACACCCTTACCTCCGAGCGAGAAAAAGGTTGGTTGGTTAGTTGAATCTGTAAGAAACTCCTAACACATCTACTCACTTTCAAGACCGAATGTCCTGCACATATTCGCATCTTCCACACTAGTCCGCCACGTAAGCATCGACCTGCCTCCAAGGTTGTCCTTCGTGTCCGACACCTTTTCCTCAGTCATCTACTAACTTAAGCATCGGAGGGGCTGCGGGCTGAAAGCCGGCCCGGCCTTTCTGACAAGCTGCTCTTGTTGTAGGAAGTTTGCCCTTGCTGCCATCTGACGAGCGACTCGCATCATCCTTCATCAGCTGGTAGGCGACTGATGCCATTTCACGGGTGACCATGAGATCTCATTCTGCAAATCGCCCTCTGACCGGAGTTAACCTCGTCATCCCCCTTCAACTTGTAACCATCGTGCACTTGGTTCTCCACATCAATACAAATTCATTGTAGCGGATTTACCCCGCAACAGTTGGCACCGTCTGTGGGAACTTAGGGTCACACACATGCCAAAACCCACACCTTTCAATCCCAGCCCTAACAGGGGCAAACAGCCCTTGGAGGATGAGCCACATCCTCTCGGAGGGGCTTCCCTGGCAGACGTACCCTACGAGGGGTCGATAGAGGGTATTCACGCCTCGGCCCGTGCTGTTCACCAATACTTTGAAGCCTTTACGAAGATGATGAATGACTGGGGCACGGGTGGGGCCGGGACATCCACCATTTCCCATGCACCCCTGAACGTGAGGCACAGCCTTCACCCTCAGATCGAAGCAGAAGCAGCCGTCCGATGGAGGGGGCTCAACGAAGAGATAGCGGCCCAACAGAGACTTCTCGATGCAGAGATGGAGGCTGCTTGTTAGAGGCGACTCGAGGAAGAAGCTATTCTCCAGCCACGGTAGCTCGACGATGAAGCAGAGGCCGCCGCTGAACAAATTCAGATCGATGAAGAAATCACATGTCGACAGCTGCGATTCATCATCATCGCGTGAGAAAGGCTCCATGAGGAGAGCAGTAGGGTCCCGAAGGTGTCACCTCCGAATCGATGGCATACCCGTAGCTCTCTACCGGTGGATATCTTGTCGCTCGGAGGGAGCGCCCACTAGATGACCTGCCTATCTCCCAGGCGTGAGGATCGTCAACGACGAGGCCTCGGTCCAAGCAGGACTCCCCTGAGACAGGGGAGAGACATCGCTGAGCACCGAGGTGGTTCATCGAGCGACCTCGGAGGTGATCGAGGCGACCGAGGCGGCCATAACAATCTATGGAGATCGCTGACGTGCCCACAAGGATCGTTTGTGCAACCCTCCTACGTTGAAGCGGCTAACCCCCTTGGCCAAATGGGTGATCGCGGCCCCGATCTCTCATAGATTCAAGCTTCTTTAGCTTGAACTATATGATGGGGAGGGTGATCCCATCGAGCATGTACATCGGTACAGAGGGGCCATGAAGATTCAAGGTGTGGATGATCCGCTCCTATGTCGAGGCTTCCAGATGAATCTGAAGAAATCGGTGCTAGAGTGGTACAACGGTCTACCCACCCGCTCTTCGAATTCTTCGATGATCTATCCCACACGTTCTACCAGCAGTTCAGGGTGGGACGTCGAAGGAAGAAGCCAGCAAACTATCTGATCTCGATAGTCCAGAAAGAGGGGGAAACGATCAGAAAGTTAGTTCATCATTTCCAAGAAGAAAGGCTTAGCGTGGCGGGCTGCGGAGACGAGCTCGCCATGGCGGCCTTCAAGAAGGGGCTGACCAATCGGAGCTTGCATAAGTCGCTCCTCTAAGATCCGCCCACCGATCTGGATGCACTCATTGCCCGGGTGGAGAGGTCCATGCTGAGTGAAGTTGCTCTCGAAGTGAAGGAAGTAGCCGCCCCAGTAGGTACATCCCACAACGAGTAGGGGCCCGATGGTTGATCAAGGCAGGATGACTATCCTCGAGGGCGCGACCAACTCGGTCACCAGAGGCGCGACCAAGGAGGCCACCGACCTCAATAACACCCAGGATTAGCACGAGAGTTTGCCACACCTTAGAGAGCCCCCGCCGATAGTGAGCAGGCCCGAAGGGCGGCAGCAGGCCTACTACACGCAGCTCAATACCCCCATGTTTGAAGTATTGGCCGCAGTAACGAGAGCCGGACTTCTTCAGGACCCGCCTCCAGATAGGAGAGCGGCCTCAACCACGAGGAATCAGCAGAAATACTGTCGGTATCACCAGGATCATGGCCATGATACCGACGAGTGTTTTACTCTGAAGAGAGATATTGAGCGGCTGATCCAGGAGGGCCATCTCCAAGGCTATGTTGAGGGGAGGAGATATGCACGCGATGAGAGAACTCCCCGGGAGCGCAGCGGCAGAACCAACCCCAGAACACCAAGCAAGACGCCCCTCGCCAGCCTAGATCGGTAATGTGCATAGATGTGATATGCGGTGGGCCATCCTCGGGGGGTGCATCATCATTAGCCAGGAAGGCGTATGCTCGACAAGTGATGACAACAGGTATGGACAAAGAAGCGAAGCGGAGGAGAGTAGCTCGGCCCCCATCTCTTTCTCGGACGACGAGCTGTAGGGGGTCGAACATCCACATGATGACGCCATCGTCATCGAAGCCCAGATTGGAAATCCATAGTCAGCCATCTCTTAATCGACACTGGGAGCTCATGCGACATTCTTTTTATGTCGACGATCGAGGAGATGTGGCTGAGGCATGCAGATCTGAGGCCATGCACGGGTCCGATTGTCGGATTCACCGGCCACTCCACCCCCATCGTCGGAGTCATCACCCTGCTGATCTCTTTGGGGGAGGAGCTAAGGATCGTCACTCGGATGACACAGTTCGTTGTCATCGACATCGCCTCGGCACACAACGGCATCGACGGCCATTCATGACCACCATCAAAGCTCTCCCCTCACTCCTGCACCAAGTTCCAGATTCCACAGGGGGTAGGACAAGTACGAGGGAGCCAAAGATTGTCTCGGAGTTGCTACATCGGTTCCACCAAACACAAAGCACTTGAGCAAGCCCATCTAGTCGAACTCGACAACCATCAGGATGACGTCATGATCAACCACGAAAGGCAATGAGCTAGCCGGCCACAGGAACAATGAGCATTTACTCCTATATTATCTACAGTTTTGTAAAGATAACTGTCATTTTCTATGCATATTCTCAAATATTTCCATCTCCGTTTGGAAATTCCAGCTCTCCTCAAATTTTTCTCAAACTCCGGGTCAGGCTGACAAGCTTCGCCCTCTATAGGATCACCCGGGGGTTAAGGAACGAGCTATGGCTCTCACCCTCCCATCCATCAACTCCGGGGCAAGCTTGACGGCTTCGCCCACGATAGGGTCGCTGGGTGGGACAAGGAATAGGCGATGGCTCACACCCTCCCCTCCCTCAACTCTGGGGAAAGCTTACAAGCTTCGCCCTCGATATGCGTCGGGTGAGTTAAGGAGAGTGCTACGGCTTGCACCCTCCCCTCCCCTAACTCCAGGTAGGCCGACAAGCTTCGCCCTTGATAGGATCACCCAGAGGGCTAATGAACGAGCTATGGCTCTCTCCCTCCCCTCCGTCAACTCCTGAGTAGGCTGACGAGCTTCGCTCTTAATAGGATCACCCGGGGGTTAAGGAACGAGCTACAGCTCGCACCCTCCCCTCCGTCAACTGTGGGGCAAGCTTGACGGCTTCACCCTCGATAGGGTCGTCGGGGGGAACAAGAAACGGGTGACGGCTCGCACCCTCCCCTCCCTCAACTCCGGGGTAAGCTTACACGCTTTGCCCTCGATAGGCACCGGGTGGGTTAAGGACTGAGCTACCGCTCGTACCCTCCCCTCCCTCAACTCTGGGCAGGCTGACAAGCTTCGCCCTCGATAGGATCGCCTGGGGGGTTAAGGAACGAGCTACGGCTTGCACCATCCCCTTCGTCAACTCCGAGGCAAGCTTGATAGCTTCGCCCTTGATAGGTTCACCGGGTGGGACAAGGAACTGGCAACAGCTCGCACATTTCCCTCCCTCAACTCCAGGGCAAGCTTACGAGCTTCGCCCTCGATAGGTGTCGGGTGGGTTAAGGAACGAGTTACGGCTTGCACCCTCCCCTCTCTCAACTCCGGGGCAGGATGATGAGCTTCTCCCTCGCTAGGATCACTCAGGGGGTTAAGAAATGAGTTACGGCTTGCACCCTCCCCTCCGTCAACTCCGGGGACAAGCTTGACGGCTTTACCCTAGATAAGGTCGTCGGGTGGGACAAGGAACGGGTGACGGATAGCACCCTCCACTCCCTCAACTCCGGGGAAAGCTTACGAGCTTTGCCCTCGATAGGCACCAGGTGGGTGAAGGACCGAGCTATGGCTCGCACGCTCCCCTCCCTCAACTCTAGGGTAAGCTGACGAGCTTCGCACTCGATAGGATCGCCCGGGGGGTTAAGAAACGAGCTACGGCTTGCACCCTCCCCTCCGTCAACTCCAGGGCAAGCTTCACGGCTTTGCCTTAGATAGGGTCGCCGGGTGGGACAAGGAATGGGCGACGACTCACACCCTCCCCTCCCTCAACTCCGGGGCAAGCTTACAAGCTTCGCCCTCGATATGTGGCAGGTGGGTTAAGGACCGAGCTACGGCTCGCACCCTCCCCTCCCTCAACTTCGGGGCATGCTGATAAGCTGCACCCTCGATAGGATTTCCCAGGGGGTTAAGGAACGAGCTACGGCTTGCACCCTCCCCTCCGTGAACTCCGGGGCAAGCTTGACGGCTTCGCCCTCGATAGGATCACCGTGTGGGACAAGGAATGAGTTGGACCCATGCTTGATACCCAGGTATCTCGGGCAAGCATCTGCAGGTCGCTCGGCAAAGCACAGATACATGTCTGCCCAAGCACAGATTCCAGCACAGATTTGCTAACTTGCAGAAATTTCATAGGGCTCATCCGACCTCCGATTGGCACGTTCTTGATAGCGTTGGAATTGTTATGAAGTCTAATATCTAGAAAAACTATGATACAAATACTATAAAATCCCTGTTAATAGCAGAACTTGAAAGAGTGAAGAGCTGTCCTGAAATATGCTCCATTCTACTCCGCTCACTCGAGCGGCTTGGATCGCTCAGCCGAGCAACTTGGATCGCTCGCCCGAGCGAATTAAGCGCTGAAATTATAAAGAGTTGAAGGCATATTTTTGGGCTCTTCTGATAGCTGGCTCGGACGAGCGACTTGGTCGCTCAGGCGAGCGAGCCAAGTTGCTCGCCCGAGCACCTATTGAGCTCTTGGTCTCTCCTTCAATTCTTCTCTTCCTTCTCCTCTTTCTCTCTTCTCTTCCTTTCTTCTCTCCTTTGTTGCTCCCCTCCAGTAACATGAGCTCCTCAGATATGACGTCATTGACACTCTGGCGTCGACGATCATGTCCTCTCCAACATGCTCCAAATCACTCGATATTCCCTGAAATGCATCAAAACACTTTTAAAGTCAAATTGTTCCAATTATCGACATTAAAGCGTATAAAATCGGAATTAAAGCGTTCATTTTGATGTGTAAACAAATAGATATAATGTGTAATATTATGACACATCAGATACAACTTAATGTTTTATAGTTGAATGAACCCCCAATCTTTGGAACCTTGAATGCAGTCTAGACACAAACTAGCGTCATGCATCCCAGTCTGGTACATGATGCACATCTGTAAGTGGTCCAATGACTACATCATGCATTTTGTCTGCACCTCTCCTATGCCTACTGTCTATCACGCCATATTATTTCCCATCATCATGTTACCACCTTCTCTGGAATAATACGAACTGAACCAAATCCTGTGTGGAGTCATGTGGAAGGAGCATCTGGAATCCAAAATTCATGAGATCCCTAGATCTCTTGATGCAGTCACTATAAGAATCTCACCATCATCACGACTCATGCCACTGACTCCCACCGAGGCAGAAGCATGAGCTTCATCCTTGCCTTTTCCATTCTTCTTTAGCTTAGGGTAGTCTCATTTACAATTTCATGTCTCCTTGCACAAGTGACACATGTCATGGTGTCCTCGTGATTTAGATCTTCAACGACCCTTGTCCTTCCTAGAACCATGGTTGCCTCTGGAACCCTGACGTCCCCTGATAAAAAGTGCATCCCACCTGATCACTACTTTCTCGTCCAGTCATTTTGACATGAAGAATCCTTGAGCTACCGCAGACTCAACCTCATCTAGAGATAATGTTTCATACCCATATACCATGGACCTGACCAATGGGTTGAAATCATCCGTCAGAGAACATAACAATATCATCGCTAATTGCTCATCCTCGATGTTCAATCTCATGTTTCACAAATCAAACTTGACCTTCCTGAATGCATCAATGTGATCCTTAACATGGGCTCCCTCTCTCATCCTTAGCACATGTAACTGTTGCACCAAATACAACCTGCTCGTTAGATTCTTCTTTGCATAGATTGCCTCCAGTTTCTTCCAAAGCTTCTCCGCAGTAGCATCTTCAGACACCTTTCTGAGCACTTCTGAAGGTGATAACTGCAGTGCGCTCAAAGCCTTTTATTCCATCTCTGCCTTCTATACCTCCATGTCATCCTTGTCAACACTGTCTTTCTCAAAGACAATTTAAGAGCATCCATCTTTCATAAGAAAATCCTTTATCTTTAATCTCCATAGATTGAAGTCGTTTCTCGCAGTGAACTTGTCCATTTAGAACGATTTGGTAGAAGACGACATCTTGACTTCTTACTTCATTCTCATTAATATCTCTGATACCACTTGTTGGAAATCTGACAAAATATCGAACAACACCAAAGTGTGCACAAAGGGATATATAAAGATAAAGTGTCACCAATTAAATCAATGCAGAGTTAGGATCGATCTTGGAAGAATCATAAGAATCACAAGAAAATAACACAGAGTCAAAACCAAGCAATCACACAGAGAGGCAAGGATTTATACTGGTACGACCCAACCTATCGCTTACGTCCAGTCTTCCGTTGTCACGGTTTCCACTAGATCAGAGATGATAATTCATAGACTACACCGACTACAAATCTCTGCCAAAACAATATGTGTCCTCTTGACAAAATAACTATAGCACTCTATCAATTACAATGTCTTATACACATAACCAATGGAGAGACCTTACCAGTGACTCTATAACAAGGTATACCTCCTCTTCCAATGCTCGTAGTCACCTCGAAGCACTTTTGTCGCCTGTCACCGGTAAAAAATCTGATTCTCTCTTGAAGACGCAAGAAAATTCTTCTCAATTTCTCTTTGTCTCCACTAAAAGATATATTTCTTGATATTTATATCATAGGAGTTCATCCTAGGGTAGAAGAGGACGTTTTAGATTATGTCTAACCGATTTAAACCCAATAGAGATCAACGGTCCATTTTAGAAACCAATTCTAGACGTATTAGGGTTTCTAGGTATTAGCATGACCGTGCGGATATACGAAAAGGCCGTTCGCAAAACTGCATAACTTGCCAATTTGCTCTAGAACAATCGACACAGCTGTGTGAGTGATCAGCATGGCTGTATGCATCTTGCGACAGAGAGTTTCCTGTGTTGCTGGAACCTGCACGACCGTGCAAGATATCGCACGACCGTGTCCAAACTATGACAGATACATTTGCCGCTTCTAATGGTCGTGCACCACCTTGCCAAATCTAGCACGGCCGTGTCCAATTTGCATAAGTTGGCTGATATGGCTGTTATGACCCGCACGGCCATGCCAAAACTTGCACGGCCGTGACATCTCCTAGATCTCAAGTTTGGAGCAATAATCAACAAATATAGGTGAATTAGTAAAAGAACAAGATAAAATATTTTATTTATGGCCATCTTATCATTTGTGTTATGGAGTGTAGAAATATCTTGAGGGAATGATTAGCCCCTAAGCTAAAAGCATCCACTCATGCTTCTCCCTAATTTTTACTTTCAAATTCATCTAAAAACCCACACCCTCACCATTGCCCCAATCATCGTTGATGTTCAACCATGAAAAATGCACCCCTTAGCAGCCCTCGAGCTTCACCTGAGCTCCACGATACCCCATTCATCTCTCTCTCCCCCACCCTCTCCCCCGGGTTGCATTTGGCTAACTAAAGGGGCTCCCTTTCCTTCTTTCATCCTTTTGGTAAAGTTCAGGAGGCAATCCAAGCACCATTCATCCCCTACCCCCACCCCCACCCCCCACCCCCTGCCCCGCCCTCTCTTTCCCTTTCCCTCTCTCTCTCTCTCTCTCTCTCTCTCTCTCTCTCTCCCCACTTGCAATAAAAGATGGACTAAAAATAAGAGATATGGTTCATTATCTCTTGAAGGTAACACTTTTAAATCTTTGATCACATTCATTAAACCTAATGTTTGTGAAAAAAGGGTTTTCTAGTTTCTGTAAAACAAAACTAAAGCATTCTTTGAAATTAAGATTAGGCCTACCTTCGTAATTTGAACCTTAAAATTGAATATTTTCTCGTAATTATGGCTTTAAGAATTTTTTAGGTTAAGTGCTTGATGATTCATTTAAATCCATGAGATTTTTAGTGTTAGATTGTACGAAAAAAATGAAATCTTGATAAGATAATTAAGGAAAATGTGACATTTATTATTAATTATTAAGCTATGATATTTAGAGAATATGTTATGTTTAAGCGTTTGATGTTGGCTGTTAGGTAATTTCATCCAATAATTGGTCTTATGTGAAGTAACCCTTATTGAAGATAGTTTGCTAACTGTCTGCTATGTGTGATTCTTGTCGTTTTTTGTGATTCAGATCTTATGTATATTGGTTTCCCAAGCGACTCGGTCGAGTAGCATGCTACTCGACCGACCTGCTGGTGTAGAGCAGAAGCAGCAGAAAACAGAGAGTTGTGGGATGGTTTTCCCATGACTCGGGCAACCTCTTAATCGGTCGAGTAGGAGGCTACTCGGTCGAGTAGCTTGCTACTCGGTTAAGCTGCAGAAGGATTTTGAAGATCTCAGAAACCCGAGAGTTTACTGTTTGAAGAGAGCTCTGCAGGGAATACCGACTCGGGCCGAGTAGCTATGCTACTCAATCGAGTCGACTAGACTCCACCCAGCAGCTGAAGCAGCACAAGTTAACTCGGTCGAGCAGCTCGGGCTGCCGACCGACTCGGGCCGAGTCAACGCGAGCCTAGCTGACGCAGCCAGCGGTCAGATGCGGATTTTTGAGTATTTTGGGGATCCTATTTAAACCTAACTATTATTTTAGCCTAGGTTAAGCCTCTATTGGATTATTAGATTTTTGTAGAGCCTCTAGCCACCCCCTTGGAGATTTTGTAGGGTTTTGGAGTTCTTGAGAGAAGATGAGTTTATTCTTCTCTATTCCTCCATTGATTTCTTCTTCCTTGAGTGAGATTGTGAGGGATTGTGTGGTTTGACAAGTTATTACTCACGTGAGTGGACACAAGATTGTAACCCCAGTTGTTTGATCTCTCTGATAGTGGAATCGTCTCGGATTGCTGGATGTAAGTTGTTTACAACCGAACCAGGGTAAATTCTCTTGTGTTTGCGTTTGATTTGTTGTTGCTTTGATTCGTTTGCTACTTTCTGTTGCAAGGTCAATTGGGTGTTTTGTTGGATGATTTGGGATCATTTGCTAGCCCTAGATTCCTGATCAGTTTATTAGGGTTGATATTCCGTGTGGATCTCAAAGGCGTTATCTTTCGCCGGTGGTTTTATTTCCAACAAGTAGTATCAGAGCTTGTGGTTTGTTTGCAAAGGAAGTTAGTGGCCAAGGAAAGATGGTGTCTTTGGCAACTTTAAACATTGAGAAGTTCACTGGTCAAAATAATTTTCGGATCTGGCAGCCGACTGTGAAGAATGTTCTCATGTAGACGGGATGTTATCATATCGTATTCGATGTATGGAATATTGATAAGGAGGTGAAGGAATACGCTAAGGCGGAGATGGAGAGGAAGGCGTACAACGCGATTCAGTTGTCGTTATCAGATAATGTTCTAAGGAAAGTCTTAGATGAGGCTACGACATCTGATATATGGAAGAAGCTTGAGGGACTATATATGAAGAAATCCTTCACGAGTAGCCTATATTTGCTTCAACAGCTGTATACTCTCAAGATGAAGTCTAGATCAGTGGTGAAGGATCACATGGATGAATTGAACCGGATTGTGTTGGAGTTGCAAGGTATGGATGTGAAGATTGAGGATGAACAGCAAGCAGTTATCTTGTTGTATTCATGGCCTGAGGAGTATAATCAGTTTGTTCGGTCAATGATTTATAACCGAACTACTCTCACCGTGGAAGAGGTGAAGGCGGTGCTTCACAAAGAGAAACTATGTGTCAAGGTTCAATGTAGAGATCATGTGAGTAACCACGAGGTGGCATTGCATGTAAGGGGTCGACAGGAAAGGAGAGGAGTCTTCAAGAAGAACAATGACTGCTCTAAGTCGAGACATTCGCAGGATAGATTTGCGAACATCACATGTTACAATTGCCAGAAGAAGGGTCATTATTCGTGCCATTGCCCTAACAAGGTTAGGTGGAAAGGCAAGGAAACCTAGAAGGATTCCGGTTCAGAATCTTTAGGGATGATGGTGAGCAGGTCCGTGATGAAGATAGAGTTACCAAGATGTTTGTTGTAGGTATTGCAGGAGAAGAAAATTTGGCATGGCTCATGGACAGTGGATGCTAGTACCAAATGACTCCTCATAGGAGTTGGTTCGCGACATACCGTTCCAAGGAGGGTGGAGGTTCAATATTTATGGGGAATAATGCAGTGTGTAAAACTGCGGGTATTTGAATCGTTTGGATAAAGATGCATGACGGCACAGTACGTACAATTGTCGAGGTGAGGCATGTCCCAGGTCTGCAGAAGAGCCTAATCTCCATAAGCGTATTGGACAATGCCGGATGTAAGTTGGTCTTTGAAAAAGACCAACTTCGAGTTTCGAAAGGAGCCATGGTTGTGCTGAAGGGAAGAAAAGTGGAAAAACTTATATGTCCTTCAAGGTACCACAGTTGAAGGTGAAGCAGACATAAGCACTACGAGCTTAGTTTTCGGAGATTCGGCCAAGTTATGGCATTTTCACTTGGGTCATCCATGTGACAAGACCCTCGATGTACTCCGAAGAAGAAAGCTGATTGAATCCTCGATTGAGAGTGTAGAATTCTATGAATCATGTGTGTACAGAAAGAAGACCAAGGTACAGTTCAACACGGGGAAGCATACTAGCGGTGGACTACTTGACTATGTACACACCGATGTGTGGGGTCTGTGCCTAGAGTTGTCAAGAGGGGGAGCTAAGGTATTTTGTCTTGTTCATTGATGATTACTCTCGCAAGTCTAGATGCACTTAATGAAGTTGAAGGATCAGACTTTTGATATGTTTCGAGAGTAGAAGACCACGGTGGAGAAGCAAACTGGAAGGCACGTAAAAGTGCTTAGATCTGACAATGGAGGTAAGTATACATCGAGGGAGTTTAGAAATTTCTGCAAACTTCATGGTATCCGCCGTCATTTTAGCACACCCGTAGATCCGTATTCGAATGAGGTGGTGGAGCGGATGAATCGTACATTGTTGGAGAGAGTGTGGTGTTTGAGGCACTCAGCCGGTTTGGGAAAGGAATTCTGAGGTGAGATACTCACTACTGCTGTGCACATTGTGAACAGAGTTTCTTCAGTAGCTATTGGAAACAAGATCCCTGAGGAGATGTGGAGTGGTGAAGCTGGATATTATTCGTATTTGCGCATTGTGGATTGCCTTGCATATGTGCACGAGAGGGGCGACAAGTTGGATCCAAGAGCAAAGAAGTGTATCTTTCTTGGATATGGCCACGACATCAAGGGCTATCGTTTGTGGGATCCAGAGGGTCAAACAGCGATAGTGAGATGACATGTCACTTTTGATGAGGATGCAATGCTCAGGGCAGAGCATTCTCATTTAAAAGAGGACATGTCCGCAGAGGTGATTTCGACGGAGAGAGTCGATCTTCCGGTCCAGCCCACTCAATGACCAGGCAAAGAGTTGATGGTCGATGCTCCAGTTGAGGGAGATGATGAGGTCCATGCTGAGGATCATATGCAGACATCCGGTCCATCTCAGGTATGTGTTAACACCTATACAGGTGATGATGGAACGCGGAGATCGAAGAGCGTGAAGAAAGCGCCAGAAAGATTTGGATCATGGGATTATGTGGGTTATTTTTTCGATGATATGCCAGCTTATGCACTCAACCTAGAGCACGAGGAGCCAGCGACATATGGTGGAGCTGTAGTCTCATGAGATGCGGCTCAATGGCAATGAGATATGGAGGAGGAGATGAAGTCTCTTCACCGGAACGACACTTAGGATTTGGTGCCGTTACCTAGGAGAAGCGTGCCATTGGTTGTTGTTGGATATACAAGGTCAAGGAAATCTCAATTCAAGATGGGAACAATGTCTGGTATAAGGCAAGGTTGGTAACCAAGGGATTTGCACAAAGGAAAGGAGAAGACTACAACGAGATATTCTCATCAGTTGTGCGACACACATCGATTCGTGTGTTGTTGGCGCTAGTTGCTAGCATGGACATGGAGTTGGAACAACTCGATGTGAAGACCGCCTTTCTGGATGGAGACCTTGATGAGGAAATCTATATGCAACAATCTGAGGGGTTCAGAGTTGAAGGGAAACAAGCCTTTGTGTGCAGGTTGAAGAAATCGTTGTACGGGTTGAAGTAGTCACCCAGGCAGTAGTACAAATGATTTGATAGCTTCATGATTGGAGTAGGCTTCGAGAGGAGCATCAAGGATCAATGTGTGCATGTCCGCACACTTGAGAATGGCTTGAAGGTTTATTTGTTGCTCTATGTGGACGACATGCTAATTGCTTCTAATAGCATGTCTGAGGTGAAGAAGCTGAAGGCGAAGCTTAGGCAAGAGTTCGACATGAAGGACTTAGGGCATGTGAAGAAGATTCTCGAAATGGAGATTTTTCGAAATGGGAAGAAGCATGAGCTTTGATTGTCACAGAAGGGATATATTCAGAAGGTGCTAGCCTGGTTTGGGATGTATATTGTGAAGCCCGTGAGGACACCTTTGGGAGCTCATTTTCAGTTGTCGATGAATTAGTCGCCAAGCACCGATGATGAGAAGACTTACATGTCTTAGGTTCCATATGCGCATGCAGTAGGAAGCTTAATGTATGCAATGGTTTGCACACGTCCAGATATTACATTGGCCATGAAAGTGGTTAGCAGGTACATGACTAATCCTGGCAAAGAGCATTGACATGCCGTCAAGTGGATTCTGAGATATCTGCGAGGCACATCGAGTGCCGGGATCCTCTATTGGAGAGGAGACGGAAAGGTGTTGACAGGATACTGCGATAGCGGTTATGCCGATGATTGAGATAGGCGACGATCTACCACAGGGTATGTGTTCACCTTGGGCACTATCGCGGTATCATGGAGATCAGTCTTACAGTCTGTGATTGCGCTATAGACCATATAGGCCGAGTTGATTACAGTGGTGGAAGCTGTGAAGTAGGCCAAGTACTTGAGGAGTCTGCTGAGAGATTTGGTAGTGCTGTAGATTTTGTCACATGTGCATTGTGACAGCCAGAGTGCCATTCATCTGGCAAAGCACCAAGCGTACAGTTCGAGGACATGTTTATGGTGACTTGGAGTCGGGTTTCAGGGGTAGCACTTGGTATGAGCTGAAGCTATGGTGTGACATGATTGTTTTAGGAGGTGGAGAGTGATGGTGTATGTGTAGTGGTGTATCTGGACTATGTACATTAATGGAAGTTGTTATATATGATATGTGGTTGTTGATCTATGTTACTTATGAGATTGTTTTGATATTATTGTGGAGCTTCACTTGCACTATCCCAGCATGTGCGCAGTGAATTGCTTGTTTAGCTTCTCCTTTCTCTTTCTTTTTCTCTCTCATCACCCTCACTCTTTAGGATATTTGGAAAAAAAATTAGATGCCGGGTATTCTGGGGAACGGGGCGTCACACCATAACTTTCATATTGAGGTGCGTGATTCCTTCCTGGATTTGGAGAAGAAGGATATAGAGTTTTAGAAGATCCCGACTGAATTTAATCCCGCAGACATGTTTACCAAGCCAGTTCCCGCTGTCAAGCTCCAGGTTTGATTTCCTTGTTATCTTAGATGGCACCGGAGGGCGCATATTCCGAGATGATCATGATAATCAGAGAGAGGGTCATGGCATGCAGCGTGGAGATGCATGAGTCATTGGGATGTGATTTGAATCAAGGTAGAGTGTTGTTTTTTTGATTTAGATCTCATGTGTGTTGGTTTCCCAGGCGACTCGGTCGAGTAGCATGCTACTCGACCGAGCTACAGGTGCAGAGCAGAAGCAGCAGAAAACAGAGAGTTGTGCGGTGGTTTTCCCACCACTCGAGCGACCTCCTATGTAACGAATGGTTTTTCTATATTAGTGTTATCGATAATATATATATGTTTTGGTGGATTTTCTCCTTATGTGTGGTTTCCGTCTCCGTAGCTTTCGTTTTCGTTCGTTTCGTCGTGATTTTCCTAGCTTCTTCCTTAAATCGTTGATCTTGGAGTAAGTCACTCATGACGAACTTCAAATCGCTCATATTTTAGAGTTAGAGTGATCTTAGAAGCTAAAAAAATCTTCCCGAAGCTTCGCGCTTCGAATCGACTCTTTTCGTGTACGTTAGTTGGTTCAAGAAGGAGGACCAACCGACTAGATTCCAAACTAGTCGGTCAGAAACTCTTCTGGAACCGACTAGTTCATTAAATCAATAATTCATGAGTTACTGTTTACTCTTAGTCGGTCTAAGAACAACCACCGACCGACTAGATGTGAAACTAGTCGGTCAGAACTTGCTCTCAGACCGACTAGTTCCTTTGATTAATTTTACCTAAGTTACTGTTTATCATTAGTCAGTCCATGAACACTCACCGACCAACTAGGTCTCAAACTAGTCGGTCGACGGGCCTTCACAGACCGACTAATTCACTTCCCAGATTTCTTCCTTCTTTCGCTGTTTGATTTTAGTCGATCACAGTTGAACGACCGACCGACTAGTTCCCAAACTAGTCGATCAGCCATCCTTCGTTAACCGACTAAATCACCCAGAAACCCTAGGTTTGCCCTAGCCGCCGCGGTTTTCCTATAAATAACCCCCGATCATTTTCTTTTCTTTCCTTCACTTCTCTTGGCCATTTCCCTTCTCCTAGACATCTGATCTTCCCCAACCTTCCTCTAGCCCTTCTTCCTTCCTCAAGAGCCCCTCTCACCCTCCATTTAGGCCGGCCTTCATGCTTTAGGCCGCCTCCAACCCCCAAAACCCCCAAATCCCATTTCTCCAGATTTTCTCCCCGTTTCCAGATCTGAGCCGTAGTTCTCCGGATCATTCTTCCGTCGCCGTGCTTGCTCGGCATCGATCTTCTACTTCTATACGGTAGTGTTCGATCCTTTAATATTCTCATAACCCTCATTGTGATTTTATTGAAACCCTAATAAAATGGATATTAGAGATATTGTTCTGATGTTGTTTTGCCATGGCAGCGATTCCATTCCCGTAGATTAGCTTTTTGTGCGACGTGTCTCGTTGATCTTCATCCTTGGTGCCAGGCAAGTGAAACTTGCCACTTAGGGTTTTTGGCCATGTTCTAGGCCATTTACTTGTTTTAGCGTAAAAGAGACTAGGCAGTGAAAGGATAGCTGCCTAGACGCCCTTGATCTAGCTTGACAACGAAGCTAGATCTGTCACCTTCATCATGCTTGCATGTCATGTTTAATTTCAATTAACGGTACGCGAATATCTGTTTATGTCATTGCATACTTGCTTGTTCATCGTGTTTGTGTATCACACACTACTTTAAAATGTAAGCTGCGGCGAGTATGATTTTGACTCCTACATCGTGACTTGAGGTTAGGTGCACCCCTATGCCAAATACACTTCCTGGTTCATGATCCAGAAGCGAGCATAGTGTGTTGCTAATCCCAACGCTCGATACACGTGGAGGGGTAGGGTTAAACGGTCGCTTGAGCTTAGGAGTTGGCCCGATCAGCCACTCTAGGCAAAAGACGAAAACTCTGAGCACAAAGTGAAAATCGTGATAAGTGATTTGTGATAAGTGAAAATCGTGATAAGTGATTCGTGATAAGTGAAAATCGTGATAAGTAACTCGTGAATTAGTGATTTGGTAGCTTTTGCTACATCATGCGTGCTTGTCCCTTCTTGTCCTTTTAACTGTTGCATCATACTTAAATGTCATGTCATTGCATCCTACTTGAACTGCTAGGTTGTTAGTTTACTTTCCTTTCAGTTTTCTTGCTCAAGTCTTTTTAGACTTGTTGACATGTGCCCCTTGCTCTTTTGGGTGACACATGTTAGATCCCGAGCTAGAGGCCGTTGCAGAGGACGTGGTGTTTGCTGGCGCTGGGCCAATGGTTGCCGAGGAGGAGTTTGTGGTTATTGGTGACCAGTCTTGAGACCGCTTGTGTTCTCTTCCTTTGTTTAGGCTTGCTGTTAGTTGTCGGTGCGTGGCACCTTTGCTTGTATGTTGTACTTTGTTGGCCATGTATGGGCCTTAGATTTTCCTTTTGAGCCTGGTGGCTTTTCTGTGATATTGTAACTTATTTTATGGATATTCTGAGATTCAATAAATTGCTTATTGTCTCATTTCATTATTATTATCGTTGTTTCGTATTGCGTTGCAAGGACCTACCAATTGAATTTTATACGCTTATCAGACTGCAGCTTCACAGCTCCACGTCTGAGCGGACCTTCTCACGTCTCGCCTCCACATTTTTGGGAAGCGGGGCGTGACATCCTATACAGTCAAGTAGGAGGCTACTCGGTTGAGTAGCTTGCTACTCGGTCAAGCTGCAGAAGGATTTTGAAGATCTCAGAACCCGAGAGTTTGCTATTTGAAGAGAGCTCTGCAGGGAATACCGACTCGGGCCGAGTAGCTATGCTACTCGACCGAGTCGACTCGACTCTACCCAGCGGCTGAAGTAGTGCAAGTCAAGTCGGTCTAGCAGCTTGGGCTGCTGACTGACTCGGGCCGAGTCAGCG
Organism: Scilla litardierei; assembly: GCA_030789695.1. Lineage (NCBI taxonomy): Eukaryota > Viridiplantae > Streptophyta > Magnoliopsida > Asparagales > Asparagaceae > Scilla > Scilla litardierei. The sequence continues at coordinate 55,694,084 of CM061141.1, forward strand.
TGGGCCCAGCCGACGCAATTTCTGAGGATGTTAGGGATCCTATTTAAACCTAACTATTATTTTAGCCAAGGTTAAGCTTCTATTGGATTATTAGAGTTTTGGAGAGCATCTAGCCACCCCCGTTGGAGATTTTGTAGGGTTTTGGAGTTCTTGAAAGAATGTGAATTTATTCTTCGCTATTTCTCCATTGATTTCTTCTTCCTTGAGTGAGATTGTAAGGGCTTGTACGGTTTGACAAGTTATTACTCACGTGAGTAGAAGCAAGATTGTAACCCCAGTTGTTTAAACTCTCTGATAGTGGAATCGTCTCGGATTGCTGGATATAGGTTGTTTACAACCGAAACAGGGTAAATTCTCTTGTGTCTGTGTTTGATTTGTTGTTGCTTTGATTCGTTTGCTCCTTTCTATTGCAAGGTCAATTGGGTGTTTTTGTTGGATGATTTGGGATCATTTGCTAGCCCTAGATTCCTGATCAGTTTATTACGGTTGGTATTCCGCGTGGATCTCGAAGGGCGTTGTCTTTCGCCGCCGGTGGTTTTATTTCAAACAATTCTCACATCCTAATATTATAATGAATATAGTGTATGGCTTGGTGAGTTAACTTACTAATGAATAAATAAAGAGATATTTAGTCATGGGGAATAGAGTCATGCCTCGATCGGGTGATGAAATTCATTAAAACAACAAATAACAACCCACACTAGATAATAGATCAGATATAATTTGATGGACTCTTACATTATCTATGTTGTCAAGTTTAGGGAAAGCAAAAGGAAATAAAGTGGCGAGGAGCGCTCAAGACGAGTAGCGCTGGAGGAGCAAGTTGGGTAAGTAGAAACCCATATACTTGGTTGCTTTATGTGAGAATAATAGGTATCATACGTCCTATGAGGCCTTGCCTCATATTCCCTCTCACATAAAGCAATCAAGTACAATCAAGTACAAGTCCATATGGACTTGTACTTGGTTGCTTTATGTGAGAGGGAATATGAGGCAAGGCCTCATATGGCGTATGATACTCATTACCTCCTTTTTGGATATATTACATATATGTTTACTGGAAGAGAAGTCTTGGGGAAAAAAGCATGTTTTGGTTTGTTTTTCACGTGACTAGACTAGGAAGCTATTGTGGCTATAATAAAGTTGCGACTTCTTTATCGTGTTTACAATCTTTGTTAGTAGTTATAAGTTTGTGTTTTTCTCATTTTATAAAGAGGAAACGGGAAATAGGGTGTCACAGGAGAGAATCTCTCCTGGGTCGGTCAAAAATTGGAAGATCCGATCCGTTCATCTCGATCTCCACCCTCTAAAACCCCTACCCACCAATTTTCAGCCCGATCCGAGGTGTTTTGCCCGTTCATCCACCCTTTGCAAAAGTTATGTTCATGCGAAACCGTTAAATTTGGGTCGGGTGGATGAACGGGCAAAACACCTCGGATCGGGCTGAAAATTGGTGGGTAGGGGTTTTAGAGGGTGGAGATCGAGATGAACGGATCGGATCTTCCAAAAAACATGTGGAGATTGGAGTTTTTTTGACCGACCCAGGAGAGATTCTCTCCCGTGACACCCTATTTCCCGTTTCCTCTTTTTATAAAATAGTAAATTTTATTGACTCGTGACTGGTCCTTGAAAATGATGTTTATGAAATCTTTGGTAATTGAACTTGCATTCCATCCATCGTGTATTGGCTTAATATGCGGATAAATAATCAGTTTGTGACATGATGTGTATTGACTTGTGTCTCGATGTGTATTGGGTTTTGATATGCAAATAGATGCTCCGATTTATATATTGCTTGAGCTCTATTTTATGGTGTCATACATCCATCTCTGCATGTATATTACCTACGACAAACATTTGTTTCATTGACAATGATGAGGATGGACACACATAATATGACATGTAGTGGGTAATGGTGTAAAAAAGTAGTGGGTAATGGTGTAAAAAAATATGACGTGGGCTTTGATTTCCTTGCTTTAGGCAAAATGGTTCTTGGCTTGAATGGTATGAGTTATGTAACAATTGACACGTTTATTCCCTTCATGGCAATGACAAGCCCTTCGTAGTGATGTTATGTTCATATCCTTCGTGGCAATTTTATGCTTATGACTGATCGGTCCATATTTTACACATTTTTTCTGCATATTTGCATACCATTTTGATCGCACATATCACACTTTTCACGATTATTCGATGATATTGCGTTACTTTTCACTATTTCTCATTTTTGTCGGATTTCAGGAAATATGGAGCGATCGGGAGCAAAAATGAGCTAAAGGGACTTGCACGCATGTTGTAGCATCGCTCATGGCCTTATTGAGGGGCTAACGGCGCTGGAAAATGAGCGGGAGAGGAAAAAGATCGATAGAAGCGACGAGGAGGGGAAGAGGAGAAGAAAGGATCCTAGATACAGGCCACTCGGCCGAGTCACGCTATCACTCGCCCGAGAAGCAGCGTACTCGACCGTGTATGATTGATACATGCCTGACTTAGAGCCGCAATGCACTTGCCTGAGTGGTCGATTCCATTCGGTCGAGTAGAGCACTCCACTCGCCCGAGTGAGGCCACGTTCTCTGAAGGAAATCATGCCGGACTCTCTGAAATTTTGGGAGAACAGTAGAAGACCCTACTCGGCCGAGTAGGAAGTCCACTAGCCCGAATGAGAAACCATACTCGGCCGAGTAACATGAGCGCCCAGATTTTCAGGCAACCTCTCACTCTTTTAAGATCCGCTATCATTTCAGCAGGCAATATATTTTTCTCATATTTTTTATGGATAGTATACTTCGTTACGGTTCCAACGCCTTCAAGAATGAGCCAATCGGAGGTCAGATAAAATCTGGAAAATTTCTGCAAGTTGACATAGCAGTGCTGGAATTCGCATATCAGTGTCACTCGGCCGAGTGACACTTCCACTCGGCCGAGTGACTAGTTTTTGACAGTTTTTGACATGGTGCTGTTTTTTAGAGTTTCTGCAGGAATTCTCACTCGGCCGAGTGAGCTTTCCACTCGGCCGAGTCGCTGCTGGCCCAGAACTTAATTTACGCGCAGATCTGATTTTGGGCGCGGGTTTCAGAGGGGTTTTAGGGGTTTTTGCTAGGGTTTTGAGGGGGCTATATAAGAGGTTTGTAGCCATCATTAGAGGGGGGGGGGGTTCCATTATGTTTTCTTAGAGACCTTTTTAGAGGTTAGACCATGCCCTAAGCCCCCGCTTGGATCTAAAAGCTTGCATTGGGATTGAAGTTCTTCGTCAAAGCTAAGTATCTTTGTTCTTATTATTTGAATCTTTGAGTTGATATCTTTTTACATGCAATCAATGTTTTATATTGATTCTTATATCGTTATTGCTATGCTTGGTTGATAGTTGTTCTAGGAAAGAGATGAACCCTATGGATCTAATTTCAGATTTGTGATGCATGAATTTCTGTGTTGCTAGAATTGCTAAAGGTGTAAGGTTGTGATTGATTTATTACGGATAGCTAAGGATTTTCATCAATTTGGGGTTTGCAAGAGATTGGATTCCGATTGATGGGAAGGCCTAGATATTCGAACTAGGTTTATAATCGAAATCCACTAGACTTGGTTTGCAAGAGATTGGACCAAAGCTTGCATTTTTATTAAAATCTGTACCCATATTCATTTGCAAGAGATTGGAATACAAACTATCATAACCTAGATCGTAACTCGAGTTTGCACGAGAGTGGGCTCGAGGAGCGATTGGACGATGATGTCGATCCTCCTGCTAGTGGCTTAGGTTAGGGTTTGCATGAGAGTGGGCCCTAATCTAGGTTGATATAGACCGACAATAGCGCGATAGCGTGAGCTTGGTTCTATATTCAGTTACGACTAGTTCACCTCAACGTAAGTCTAGTAATATTTCATGATTCACAGAGATGTATGATGATTCGTAGTTGAGATTTCCTAGCTCTAGACTCTTTTATTATATTAAATTCGAATTGATATTTTATCCCAGATCTTTATCACCGACACCGACATCCATCACCATTTCGATTACATCACATCATAAACCATATCCACCAATTAACCATTCGTAGTCGAGCCAACCTAAGATATATTGGAGCCAACACCACCTCCTCGTATTCGATACCCGCTCGCCACTTCATCGTGCGCTTGCGATAAAACTACAATCGTTTTTCGGGTGTATATCCGGGGCCGATCAAGTTTTTGGCGCTGTTGTCGGGGAGGTGTTTTCCGTTGGGTGCCAATTTGTCACAATTAGGTTGATTAGACAACGAAGAAAAAAAATTAACAAAAAGAAATTTTCACCCTCACCACCATTATTATCATTTCTATATTCTCTTGTGCTACTGATAATTTTCTTCAGGTATTTGTCTTTGTTGATCAGATTATCCAGAAAGCGCAATTGCAATGATGAGTACAGACTCTGACCTGCAACACGATGAAACTTTTGCATTCCTACTAGAGGAACTCGTGGATGAAGTTCAGACCACATGACCTATTGCCATCAATATAGAGGACCACCTTGAACAACTATTCGCCACCTACATCATTGATCAACTCTCCCAGGAAGGAACAATCAAAGGCAGTATTAGGGTTGATATTAGAAATGATAAGCTGTATCTGGAAGTTGACGGAGTTCCTCAGTCGCCAATGAATGAAGTCATCGAAACATGCACCGAAGAGATCAATGCCCGAGAAGAGCTACCTTGGGATACCCACGTTCAGGGAAGTATACTTGATGAATCCTTTTCTGACACCGGTTTATACACTGACTTGTCCTTTGATGGCAGGTGCGAACAAGAGGAGAGTGGTAGTTCAATTGATTCGGGAGCGGAGTTACCTGAGCAGCTGAGAGAGGATACCATGGAGATAGCTATCACATCGCAAGAGGATATAGAATTATTTCCAGGGAAGTATCATCCACCACTATTTATTTCATATATTTCTATAGCCGATCCTCTCTGAATACTTTTATTATGAGTGTGAAATTTTTGCAACGAACTGATGCATCCTATTCTCTACAGGGTACAGGTGGAGTCCTTGTGGGAATGCTGGAGGATGCATTGCTAGAGTTCATTGGTGTTCGTGGACACATGCGCCTGGTGGAGCCACGGAAGGAGCAGTTGGAGCAGTTGCTGGCACCGGCAAAGATATTGGATCCGCCTTTTGCTATAGGTGATATCAATCCAGTAGTGTAGCAATAGTGTAAAATTTTATGCTTTCAATAAACACGAATCCTCTCGACAGCGAGAGGGCCATATAAATTTGTTTGATAGTTTGTTCAGAATAAATTCTCCTCAATGTTGGCAACAATAATCTTTTACACCCCAAACCCATTATATGATATTGATTGACATCCTTTTCACATTTATATATGTACCAACCTTTTGCTCACCAACCATCGAGCTTCCTTCATGACAAACTTACTTTCTCAATCGTTGACTTGATCACGCTTAGCAAAGTCGTGATTTTATTTATCAAGTCATTTGAATAGGATTGTTTGGTTTAGCTGGGGGAAGGCGCTCTCATGCATCATTGCATGTGCATGTAGTTGCATTAGGATTTCATGTCATTCATGTCATCATATTCCATTCACCCCTATTATTATTATCATTGTCACTCATATTTTTCTATTATGATCACATTGAGGACAATGTGAAGCTTAAGCTTGGGGGAGTGCATTTCCATACCATTTAGTTGCACTTTTACTCTACTTTTAGGTTTTTTTAGAATTTTTCAAAAATTTTGCATCATCTTTTTTATTTTTCCATCTTATTTTTCTTTTATGTGTGTTCATGCATCATATTGTATGCTTGTTTTTCCTTTCTTTCCTCTCTTTTATTTTTATTTCTTTATTTTCTTTTCCTCCTTTTGCTAGATATGTTCCTTATGATGCTATCTCTTATTGCTTTAGTATCCATCACGATGCTTACTACTCTTACCATGCTATTTGGAGTATTTCAGTATCCTGCTATCCATGTGCTTGCTTATATATTATTTTGATGATTCATCTATATGAATGCATGATATTAATTGAGCAGAATGTATGGATTAGTATTTAGTATGCTTTTGTTGGAAGTGCACCAAGATTCACGCATCAATTGTATAAGCATCTGCCTTATTATCTTATTCACCTTCTATTGCATGCCTGATATAATTGTACTCTTTACAACTTGACTTCACTATTTATTGAAATGATTGAGAATATCCACGCTTACATATGAGTTTAGTTGATGTATTATCTTATTTAATCATTTTTGCACATCTTAGAGTGAACGAGAGTTACACCATTTCCTTCTCCACATATATTTTCTTATTTTCTACATGTCACTTGAGTTCACCTCCTAAAGCTACTTATATCGCACATATTTCCCAAAAATCCCTACAAAAGAAAAAGTTAGCTCCAAGAAGTACAAAAAGCCAAAAAGGAGCCAAAAACCAAAAAATACAAATCAAATTGCTCCTACAAAAATCCAAGAAGAAAAATGAGAAACAAAGTCCAAAAGGAAAAAAATATTTATCTATCTCATTATCGGAGCACCAAAAATACTTGAGAAAACCAATGCAAAAATCTCATTTTCCACTATTATATTCCTTTGGATGCGACACCTCATGCTAAGCTTGGACGGGTGAATTCATTTGACCAAATGAGTGAGTATGACATTAGAGTGGAGACGTGCATGAATGGGAATATTCGATAATGCTTCGAATTTGCAAAATATATTAGATATGAAGATTTTTCATGATTTGAAACAAATATGTGAATGTCATTGACTCTTATTCTATTCCCTATTGCATGCTTGGTGTGTATCTTATATGCTTCATTTATAACTTTTGATTGAAAAGTGCATCGCCAATGAATTGTATATTATATCCTATGAAATTCGTGATGTGAATATGAATTGATTGCATGAATTTAGGGAGTCCCTTCCTTTGTTCTTAAAAGCTTGCAAGTACCATATTTAAGTAAGATATGAAATCGTTATAACATGTGATTCGTATTTTCTGAGTTATCGCGATGTGTAGATTATGCCATTATGGCTTGAGATCTGAGAGAATAATCTAGCGACCCTTTCGACTTAGTATTCTTTTTGTTTTCTTATTTTTACCTCCAGGTGAGCTTCGTATTCGTCTTCCTCGAGAACGAGTAAGAGGTTTGCTTGGTAGATTTTGATCGGTCCATATTTTACACCTTTTTTCTGCATATTTGCATACCATTTTGATCGCACATATCGCACTTTTCACGATTATTCGACGATATTGCGTTACTTTTCATTATTCCTTATTTTTGTCGAATTTCAGGATATATGAAGCGATCGGGAGCAAACATGAGCTAAAGGGACTTGCACGCGTGCCGTAGCATTGCTCATGGCCTTATTGAGGAGCTAACGGTGCTGTAAGATGAGCAGGAGAGGAAAAAGATCGATAGAAGCGACGAGGAGTCGAAGAGGAGAAGAAAGGATCCCAGATACAGGCCACTCGGCCGAGTCACGCTATCACTCGCCCGAGTGAAGCAGCGTACTCGGCCAAGTACGATTGATACATGCCTGACTTAGAGCCGCAATGCACTTGCCCGAGTGGTCGATTCCATTCGGCCGAGTAGAGCACTCCACTCGCTCGAGTGAGGCCACGTTCTCTGAAGGAAAGCATACCGGACTCTCTGAAATTTTGGGAGAAAAGTAGAAGACCCTACTCGGCCGAGTAGGAAGTCCACTCGCCCGAATGAGAAACCCTACTCGGCCGAGTGACATGAGCGCCCAGATTTTCAGACAACCTCTCACTCTTTTGAGATCTACTATCATTCCAGCAGGCAAAGTATTTTTTTCATATTTTTTATGAATAGTAGACTTCGTTACGGTTCCAACGCCGCCAAGCATGCGCCAATCGGAGGTCGGATGAAATCTGAGAAATTTCTGCAAGTTGACGTAGCAGTGCTGGAATTCGCATGTCAGTGTCACTCGACCGAGTGACACTTTCACTTGGCCGAGTGAGCTTTCCACTCGGCCGAGTGACCAGGTTTTGACAGTTTTTGACAGAGTGCTATTTTTTGGAGTTTCTGCTGGCATTCTCACTCGGCCGAGTGAGCTTTCCACTAAGCCGAGTCGATGCTGGCCCAGAACTTAAGTTACGCACAGATCTAATTTTGGGCGCGGGTTTTAGAGGGGGTTTAGGAGGTTTGCTAGGGTTATGAGGGGGCTATATAAGAGGTTTGTAGCCGTCATTAGAGGGGGGTTCCATTATGTTTTCTTAGAGACCTTTTTTAGAGGTTAGGACATGCCCTAGGCCCCCTTTTGGATTTAAAAGCTTGTATTGGGATTGAAGTTCTTCATCAAAACTAAGTATCTTTGTTCTTATTATTTGAATCTTTGATTTGATATCTTTTTACATGTAAGCAATATTTTTTATTGATTCCTATATCGTTATTGCTATGCTTGGTTGATAGTTGTTCTAGGGAAGTGGATGAACCATATGGATCTAATTTCAGATTTGTGATGAATGAATTTCTGTGGTGTTAGAATTGCTAAAGGGGTTAGGTTGTGATTGATTTATTACGGATAGTTAGGGATTTCCATCGATTTGGGGTTTGCAAGAGATTGGATTCCGATCGATGGGAAGTTCTAGATATTCGAATTAGGTTTATAAACTAGACTTGGTTTGCAAGAGATTGGACCAAAGCTAGCATTTTTATTATAAATCTATACCCATATTCGTTTGCAAGAGATTGGACGAATACGAACTATCATAACCTAGATTGTAACTCGAGTTTGCACGAGAGTGGGCTCGAGGAGCGATTGGACGATGATGTCGATCCTTATGCTTGTGGCTTGTGTTAGGGTTTGCATGAGAGTGGGCCCTAATCTAGGTTGCTATAGACCGACAATAGCGCGAGAGCGTGAGCTTGTTTCTATATTCAGTTACGACTAGTTCACCTCAACGTAAGTCTAGTAATATTTCACGATTCACAGAGATGTATGACGATCCGTAGTGAGGATTCCCTAGCTCTAGACTCTTCTATTATATTAAATTTGAATCGACATTTTATCACAGATCTTTATCACCGACACCGACATCAATCACCATTTCCATTACATCACATCATAAACCATCTCCACCAATTAAACGTTCGTAGTCGAGCCAACCTAAGATAGATTGAAGACAACACCACCTCCTCGTGTCCGATACCCGCTCGCCACTTCACCGTGCGCTTGCGGTAAAACTACAATCGTTTTCTGGGTGTATATCCGGGGCCGATCAATGACCTTCATGGCAACATTGTACGTATATTGGTTGATTTGTTAAGTATATATGATGGACTTACTCCATATTTCCAACTAAAATTAAGATTATATTAGTAAGACTCAAGGAATAGAATGGAATATTGGTGAAAATTGGAAAAAATGGATGTTTGACATGGACTTTAACACGCTCTTTATATCATATGAAATATGCCATTTTGTCTAAGGATGAGGACAGAAGTCTTTCCAAAGATTACCATGGAATCTTTTAGAGTCATATCGAGTTCACACACCTTTTCCTATATACAGTGGTTTACTTTGGAATCTTTTCCTTCGTTACTAGAAAAACAAAAGGCTTTCACGATGAGTAGCTAAAGGGGAAAACAAACATAAGATTCCTCCTTTTCTAATTGAAACTTGCTTTATGACAAGCCTCGGGGACCTTACTTCATATCCACCTTATCTTGGTATTGCTCATGAATTAATCGCTCACATACTTCCTATCTAGTTTTGGGCATCCCTTACTTGGATAGGAAGGATAAAGAAGATAACCAAACTATACATATGCATTATTCCTTCTATGATTGGATAAGGATAATTTCGTTTTTAGGATCATCCTACAATAAGATGAAAGGTAGACTATGTAACCGAGAGATGTTCCTTTGTTGAAAATAGGTATCTACACATCTTATGGTTGCCTTAATCTTGTTTTTGATATAAAGGTGTTAAGGCCAAAAATGACCGAGATAGTTATCGAGCTGATGTGGGCCCTTCGCGCTAAGTCGGAGCCTTGTCAGTGAGTGAGGTGGGACCCAAGGTTGGAAGAACCAGGGTCGGATGATGTTGGTTGGTTGGGATGTAGTGCACGATCGACCCTCGGGCTGCTCGTACGTCGATCGTTCGAGGCTGGAAAGCTCAGAAACGACCCTCGTAGAAGATGGAAACGCATCGATTTACACCACAGAAACGCGTTGGGGGGTCGGATCTGTGTCCCGACCCAAATTCCCTCCGATGCTTAAGTTAGTATGTGAACTTAAGGATGAGAGTGAGCTTGGAGCAGCTCAGATCGACCCACGAAGGTTCGTCTCAGATCTGTTGTCACAAGCTCTTGAGTGGTAGAATTATATGTTGAAAGAGTAGAGTCTATGTATTAGATCTCGTACCTTGAGAATTTGAACCATTTTGCTTTTGTCCTTTCGCCTTTTTATAGGCTGTTCCCTATTGATTGCATGTAACCGTCCCTCATTGATTCGGGCACGATCTTCTCTGGGATTCGAGATAACGGCTGCCCATTTACTCGACCACATTAACCTCCCTATGAATATCGGCGAGAGCCTAACGGTCGAGTGGGCCATTCGCTTGACTCGGTAATACTTTGCCCTAAGCGACGGGTTTTGGTTATTGGCACCAAATGGGTCAAGTACACGGATACTTCAACTAGATCCGTACCCGTGTGCTAACAATGGCCCCATCATTCGCGCTTCGAAAACTGCGTCGATTGAGACCAAATGATGTGTAATCTCCTTAAATGCACACAGTTTTCAAAACATTTGATTTGACTTGTGCCGTCAAAACCCTTTCGTCTTTGAATCGATCTTCGCCGCTTCTTATGGTAGGCTTCAGACACGTGCCATTCTTCGGCCATTAGTTGTTTGAACTCCTCCATATAAAAGAGGTGTGGGAAGAGAAAAGATTTTTCTGTTCTGCCTTCTTCTTCGTTTTGAAAGCTTGATTTTGTCGTCGCCTTCTTCAGAGATCGCTTGTTCTTTCTAAGGTACCTTTTTCTCGATTCACCTTGACTCTTCTTTAGATTTCCTAGGTATGTTCGTGCCAGTTAAGATGCAGGAGCAGTCCCACGAGGAGCTCGTGGTGTGCCTTCGACCCCCCAACGCGAGGAAGTTCCTGGAAAGGGGAAAGAGGTTCGCATCGTACCCGATCCTCCCATTCATCGGTGGGATCTAAGCTCAAAGGTTCCCAGAGTAGTCTTAGAGATGGCACCTGTGTTTTCCCTTAATCTGACTACAGAGGTCTGGCGAGGTTGTCTCTGCCATCCTTTTAGGGTTAGGGTGCCTAATTCGGATGAGAGAGTGTGCTTTCCACGGAAGAACGAGGTTGGGGTGTATCTTAAAGCTTTGTGCTTAGGACTTCGATTTCCTCTTCACCCGTTCATTAAAGAAGTCATATGCTCTTCGGGGCTATCGTTGTGTCAACTTGCGTCCCAAGCTCTTCCTCCCTTAATTGTATTCATTGTGCTTTGTGAGTCTGTGGGGTCCGACCGTCCCTTGGGCTGTTCAAGTACTTCTTTCGAATAATACTTGATCCCCGCCAGGTGTGGTATCATATCGCCGCTCGTCCGACAGTGAGACTCATACACGACCTCCGGCATTCTGACCCCGGATGGAAAGATACTTTCATGTTTGTCGTCCTTCCTAATCTGGGACCGATACTCAATGGTTAGATTTCTTCGAGTACTGAGCTCGCTGAAGAATCCCGGTTGTCATCGGAAGAGGCTATGGCCGTGCTATTTCCAGGCGAGGTTGAGGCGGCGAAACTCCTTCTGGGTCGACCAAGGTGAGAGAGGTCGACTCTATATCTGTTGGATGATCATTGACTGAAGACCCTTTTGTGGAGCTCGGGTAATGCATATCGACTCCGTGTCTTCATTACAGCCACTCATGATAATTATACTCGTTGTTTGCAGATATGACGAACGGAAACCACTGAAGTGGTAACTCTGGAATGGATCGGGTTTGGAGGGAGTAGCGGAAGAAGAAGAAGAAGAGTGCTGAAAGGTCGAGTGCTCGTGCTGTAGGGTCGAGCGCTCGTGTTGTAGGGTCGAGCTCTCGATCTCTATTCCCAGTCAACAAGAGCTCTTCTTCTGAGGGGGGTGAGGTCAGGTGGACCTCGAGGCCTTCTTCTCGTGCCCCCTCAAGGGAGGCTTCGAGTCAGGCCCCCGTCCGAACTGCTGCATCCCGTGTCTCTGTCGTGGTCTCGGAGCCGCTGGTGGTGGTTGATGTCGACGCTGCCGACGTCGCTGAGCCGACCGAAGCTGTTGGCCAGAAATGGGAGATGTCCTTCTAAAGGGAGGAGGAGCCAGGAAAAAGGAGGTGAGTAGAGGAGGAGAATCCTCCTCCTTCATCCATGGCGAAAGGTATGGGGTCGCCACTCTCGAGTCTCAGGGGGTGATTGAGACTTCTTCGGCGTCTCAAACTCTCGTGACGCCCCTTTTGGAGCAATGACCCTGGGGCGGTATTGTGTCACCCGTCCCTTTGGTCGGCCCGATCCCTGTGGAGTTTGATCGAACTTTGCTACTCAATTAACTCTTGTCTCGCTCCTCAGGGCCTATACGGGGTGACCCTTACCAACCTCCCTTGGTCGTTGGAAGGGAGGAGTCGGCCCTGTTAGACTTTGGGATGACTACTCGATTGGTGGAGAACTTGATTCTCCCTAGGGACCTGGAGTTATTTCAGAGATTAGACGTCGAATGGATGGCCAACTTCTTTGTGGGAAGTGGATATCAGGTATGTCGTCTGCCTTCTGTCTATTGACGCCAGAGTTAGTGATCGCGCCCCGGATACACGTCCCGGAGCGGCGACTCACTAGTCTTACCGCAAGCGCACGGTGTAGCGGCGAGCGAGTATCGAATACAGGGAGGCTTAATAACAGTGTCTTCTTCAATCACCTGGCTATAGGAAAAGTCGAGAATTCGCAAATATGCGGTCACAGTCGTTCAAATGTAATAAAGAAGTAACAAATTAATAAGGACGCCTAGGGGTAGGGAATCCCCGATACTTGCCGTATCTCATCATTGTGATTCGTAGGCTTCACAATTGCTAGAATTGAAATCCGTGTGAACTAGTTGCAACTAAATGTAAAACCAAGCTCACGCTCTCGTGCTATTGTCGGTCTATAGCAAACCTAGGGTAGGGTCCAATCTCTTGCAAACCCTAACCTAGGCAAACTAGCGTGAAGAACAACAGCATCGTTCAATCGTATCTCAAGCACACTCTTGTACAAACTCGACCTACGACCTAGGTTGGGATAGTTCCTACCTGTCCAATCTCTTGCAAACGGGTATTGGTATAGAATTGCAATCGAAAACCCTAGTTTCGGTCCAATCTCTTGCAAACCGATTCCGAAGGAAATCCAATTGCAACCCAATTTGAATTTCTAGGGCTTCCTATCGAGTTGGGATCCAATCTCTTGCAAATCCCAATCGGTATGAATCCCTAGCTATTCGTGCTAAATCGATCCCAAACTAACCCTAATCAATCCTAGAAATGATTCCACCAATTCATCACAAATTAGAAATAGGGCTCGTAGGGTTCATCCCTACGCCCTAAGACGATAGAACTACTCACAATTCATAATAAAATGCAATAGAAATTCACAAGTAAAATCAATAAAATTCATTGCTATATTCAAAATATCAATAAAAATGGAGTTTTTGAGGGGGAGAGAGACAAACCAATGAAGAACAAGATAGCATCCAACAAAATAACCCTCTTCTCTCCTCCCTAAAAGCTAAATCTAATCCCTAAAAAGTTAATCTAAAAAGGCTGCAAAAAGTTCTGAAAAAGCTCTCTAAACTAGGTTAAAAACTGGGGTTAAATACCCCCCAAAATCGCCCAAAAAAATCTGACGAAAATGCCCCTGCGCAGCCTCAAAATCGCAGTTTACGCTACAGGCAGCGCGGTTCACTCGGCCGAGTGACAAATGTCACTCGGCCGAGTGAGAGACCCTGACGGATTCCAGAGAGTTGGGGGTCTTGGGGGTCGTCTCCTCGGAGGTTACTCGGTCGAGTGACTTTTCTTCACTCGGCCGATGGGCGTTCTTCACTCGGGCGAACGGCGTTGGTCACTCGGCCGAGTCGGAGCTTGGGACTGTACAGACGAAAAACAGAGAGTTCATCATCTTTTGTTGCTGTCGTCTTGGCTCCACTCGGGCGAGGGATGACTCGGTGCTCGGCCGAGTGGTCTGGCGATGCTCGGCCGAGTGCACGCTGATATTAGCCTTGTTGCGTGTCCGATCTGTCCGGCCGAGCTGGCTGTCTATGCTCGGCCGAGTGACTCCTTCACTCGGCCGAGTGGCATGCTGAAAATGCCCATTCTTTATGTTTTTGCATCCTCGTCGCTCCTACGACGTTCTTTCCTCTTCCACTCCTCTCCAATCGCAAAATACCCCTCAAGAGAGTCATCGGTGACACTCCGGAGTGGGTGCATCTCAGAATCACTCCAAATCGCTCCAAATCTCCTGAAATACGACAAAAACAACAAATCGTGAAAAGCATCGCAATATTGTCGAATAAACGTGAAAAACACGATTTGAGCGATCTAAATGGCATGCAAACATGCAGAAAAAAGGTGTAAAATATGGAGTGATCAAAATCCCCCAAGCTTACCTCTTACTCGTCCTCGAGGAAGATGGGTAAAAAGCGAACCCGGTGGATAAATATAAAATAAAAAACGATGGAAAGGCGGAGAATGAAAAACGAGAAACCAAATAGAAAATGAAGAGGGAAGTTGCTAGATCATTTTTATCAGGACGCGGGTTTTGCTTACTCATATAGCATGCATCGAATATAAACCATATGTCAAAGGCTTTTATTTTGATATCATAGTATAATGGTGCATTTGAAATAGAAAATCTAAGAATATCAATATAGCATGAAAAACGGAATAATTCTAAGATTAACATCGTCTGAAGCATCTAAAGCGGTATACAATATCGTAGATCACACACTTTTCAATTGAATGCTTTCTATAAGGAGTATAAGAGATATCACACGATAGAGTAGTAAGAATAGAAAAAGTGTGGTTTTCATGAAGTGAATGCTAAGCGTAGATTTCTGGATTTCGTGAAACTTCAGCAATCTCACCGAGTATAAAATATTACTTAGCCTAGGTTGTCACGGTAGTCACTCTCTCACACATCATCGGATTCTCTCCCCCAAGCTTATCTATAAGCGTGGTGGCATATACAAAACAATATTTACATCCCCGTTTCTTTTATGAAGCTCCAAAAGTAAAAAGAAAACAAGAAATAAAAGCTAATGAGGGAAGAAAGAGAGAAAGTGTATGAGATGGGATCGTTTTCGAACTACTTTTCTCTCTTCTTTTCTTATTCTCAAATCTTTTTCTTATTCTCTTTTTTTTCTTTTTTTTATAACATATATACACAATGATCCCAAATCAAAGAGAAGGATATACAAGTATTTTTTTCTTTGGATTTTGGGGAATTTGGAGCATGTGATATAATAACGGGGAATGCCAATAATAGAATCGCTAAGGGGAGATTCACCAATGAATATAAAATAGAGAAATTATGTTCAAGATATGTGGAGAAAGAAATAAATGTATCTCTCAGCTCACTCTATATGACGTGCATGACAACTTCAGCAGGGTAATATAATCTACTCAGTTTAATCTCAAAAAGTAAACTAATCCAGATTTATCAAAGCTAGCAAACATTCAATCAATCCGAAGTGAAGTGTACAAATCATGCAAATAGAAGTGATGTGAGAAAGGAAAGCAGTACTCCAGATATAAGCATCAATGCGTGAATCTTGGTGTGTTTTCTACGATAGCATACATATGAATCATCAGACATCAGCTAATAATAAAATTTCATCCATTTTCATACAGCAAAAGGGAGTGGGTTACTATTTCTAAATGCAAAGCAGAACATAACATATGATATCAGAAATAAAAAGCTATGACATGACAAATATAGCATGCATATAGAGAAAAGCTAACACCACGTCATCATCATCACAGAAAAGTCATCTCTAGCAAAAGATGAAAGAAATAAAGATAAAAGAAAATAAAAACTATTTACAATGCAGCACACAAGAAAAATAAGAAAAACGTGATGCATGGTAAAAAAATGAAAAGTGATGAAAAATGGGTGCAAAAGTGGAAAAAACGTGGAAAAACTAAAAATAAAGGGTGACAAAAGCAAAAAGTGTGAGAACTCACTCCCCCAAGCTAAAGTGCACAGTGTCCTCAATGTGCGAAGTGCGGCACACCGAGAGACGTGTAATGGGGGGGTGGGTATGCATGCATGATAAAAATAACAAAATAATAAAAAGAAAAAATATGATGCGAATGTGATGCATGCAAGGGTAAGAGTGATGCAGATATGTGTGTGTCACCAAAAATACTCTCCCTCACTCCTGAAAAAGGATATAGAATGATACGATCAAAGTGTGGACAAAAATAGTGATGGGAGGAGGGGGTGGGCAAAAAATCATCAGGACCAAGCAGAGAATGGGCAGAATAACGGCAAAAAGTATCAATGGCATCAAGGGTGTGCCTAAGCTGGTGGTGCTGCGCCATCTCCGTCCTGAGGCGGAGGTGGAGGAGGAGGAGGTGGTGGCTGGGTAATAGTCTGCTGGGTGGGTGGTGGTGGTCGTGGAAGTCGCTCGAGAATCTGGGTCAGGCAAAAGTGAATGCCGGGAAGTAGCTCGAGGCGGTACTACATGGCGGTGACTGTGGAAGACAGAGCCCTAAAATCGCCCCGGAGTCCACTCATCGCCCCCTCAAGAGCGCAAACGCTCTGAACTAAGGCGTCAGGGGGTGGTGGAGTGGAAGGACGTACAGGTCTAGGCTGAGCAGGTCGGGGCTGTCTAATACGGGCAGTGTAGGTGATCAGGGCAGCAGGCATGGGTGGTAAGAGTGCTGTGCTCACTAGTGGATGCCTAGCCTCAGTGCGAGGCTGGGACGCAGGCTGGTGTGAGGTGGAAGCAGCAGCAGTGGAAGTGGAAGACAGAATCGGTGACGAGGCAGCAAGAGAGGTCAGTGACACAGACGTGGGAACAGACGTCACGACACTCTCAGATAGGACGGCTGCCGTGGAGACAGAAAGGTCAACCGCTGGGAGGAAGTGAATGGACCAAAAGGTGACAACCCAGCAGAGATCATACTGGCCATGGTCTCCACGACGGCAGTGAAGGAAGGCCCGCCGCTCTCAAGTATGGTGGGTGGACGCTCGGGTAGCAGAGAGGTGAGTGGCTCAACCGACAGGGGCACAGCAGTGGTGGGGGTGGTGGTAGTGGAGGTCGACTCAGCAAGTGTACTCCCGACACCGGCAGAAGTGTGGACAGAGGTGTCGGGAGCGGCAGAAAGTGCGGGCTCAGGCTGAGGGATCACAGGGTTTACAGGTGCAGGGGGTGCCTGCTCAGCCTCCTCGGCCTCAAGCACGTAGGCGGCGGGGATCAGGAGATACATCGCCGGAAGACAGTCCTCGTGTGCTGGTCCTATGTGTGTCCGAGCGGGGCTCGGGAGGATCATGTAGTCAGCACCGAAAGGACCGTGCAACTAAACCCAGTGCCGCTGGCCGTGGGGATGAAGCATCTTCATCCGGGCCATGACGTCTATGGAAAGTGAAGTAGGGCCCGAAGGTCGATGCAGGTCGGCCGGAAGGTCCTCGCCGGTCATCAGGGCTAGCAGGGTGATCAAGCCGCCGCAACATATCGACGAGCGAGCGCCCACCGATACGATGATGCGGTCCAAAAACCAGCTAGCGACGTCAATCTCTACGGCAGAGACCATCGCAACACCATCCCTATCCAGAACTCGGGGGCGAGTCATCGCGTAGAGCATATAGAGCTCAGGCATAGACATCGTCCCAGGCTCGTACCTCGCTAGAAAGGTGGTCGCCATAAGGCGCTGTGCTATGCGGAGGCAGGGGTGGACAATGGCCGAGGCCTTGGCCATACTAGGGTCAAAGGCCTGTGGTAAACCTGTGATCCTGGCCCAAAAGGCGTGTGAATCGAAAGATGGGGGAGGGATGTGTGTGGGGGCGTAGGCTCGGTCGGGCGTGGGGACTGCGGGCCACTGAAAGAAGCCCTAAGCATATCGAGAGTGATCCGACACTCTCGATCCATGAGTCTAAAGGAGCATCTCTCATCGGTCCGGGCGATCGAGCTGAGTACCTCGAGTGTCGGACGGACGTAGGTGTCCGTCGACACAGACAGAAAATCTCGCCAACCCACGTTGTTGTACAACATGAGCATCCCCTCGAGTATCCCCAGGCGACCTAGGTCTGATAAGTGAGCGAACTTGGAGGTTACTATCAGGCGCTGGGCGATACGCTCAAATCAGATGCGGTGTGCGTCGTCTCTGAACGTAATGCCCAGCGGCCCGACGGCTGGAGCCGGTGGTGGCTGTGCGTGAATGGGGTCGGCTGGATGTGGCTGCGGATGGACGGGGTCGGCTGGTAATGGCTGTGTGGGGTGAGGTGGTGAGGGCGGGGGGGGGGGGGATTCCTCCCTAGCGTGGGAGGGGCCGGCCTCATCCGTCCGCTTCCGCTTGGCGGAAGCTCCCCGAGTGCGTGGCCGTGTACGGGGCGGCATGTGTGCCCCGGGTGCTCACCCAACCAGTGAAAAATGCGGCGTGCTAATAAAATGGAACGAAGGTACCTGAACACGCCGCGAGAGCTAAACAGTGGATAAATGTGAAGACGACGCCTCCACGAAGCCAATAGCGCGTCCGAAATCTCCCCTAAGCTCCCCCAAGATAGCATGCGCATCAAACAATGATATCAGCGTGTAAAATTCGAAATACATGGGGGAGATGGGGTATAACAGATAAATAAAGAAATCGATTTGAGTTAGGGGCTCAATGGATACTCGGATCGTCAAAAATGGGGAGAAAATAGGATTTTTCGCGAAATAAGGGTTACCGGAGCTTGGCCGGCGGCGAGGAGGGTTGTCGGCGACGGGGGGGGGGGGTGGTCGCCAGAGCAGTCGCCGACGGTGGGTCGGCGATCGGGGCCGACGACGTGGGGGATCGGGCGAGTGGAGTCGATCGCGGGCAAGGGAGCTGAAGGGTCACGAGCTCGGGCGAGAGAACTGATTTTGGGCGTTTTGAAAATCGCGTCGAGCCCGTTCGCCTTATATAAGGGAAGTTACGACTCGGCCGAGTGACTAAGTAACTCGGCCGAGTGACGTAACGAAAAAATGATTTTTAAAAACTCCTCGCCACTTACGACTCGGCTGAGTGGCTTTGCCACCATCAGCCGAGTGGATAAAGTCCATTCGGCCGAGTGGCACAAGCTACTCGGCAATTTTCGCCCTAGGAGGGTATCAGTTTCACTCGGTCGAGTGAAGAAATATACTCGGCTGAGTGGCAGTTTATACTGAAATCATAAAAAAGACATAGAGTTAGGTACAGCAGACTTCCCTCATTGGTGCTCCACTCGGGCGGACGGCTTTCTTTGTTCGGCCGAGTGACTATGGTACTCGACCGAGTGAGGCTCTGTTTTCTGCTTTGGTGCTCCGTTTTGGCTCTAGTCTCTGTTTTTCTTCCTCCAGGTGGTTTCTTCCTCCTCCTAAGACTCGAGCGCATTCCTGGAGCGCTCTTCTTCGCCTCGGTCATCCTCCTTATGATAGATATCCTTTTCTCCTCCTCCTGTCAAAGAAAATAGGACCCGTTATCAAAACTTTTCGGGCAAACGACTCAAAAACACTAATACAGTCTAAAACAAAAATAAAAACTAAAATATAAAAAATGCGATAACCGTCGGGTTGCCTATCGACAAGCGCTCGTTTAAGGTCTTGAGCTCGACCCCTTTAAATTTTCAATTAACGCTTGATGTTGGGTGCATACGAGATGCACCCGTCGAACTTGCTTGGAAGACCACTCGGATTTTGATCATGGTGGGGTGTGGTCTTCCTCAGTGCCCCTTCGTCATGGGCAATGTTGGGGGGTGGCTCCCCCAAGCTAGAGCTTGTTCCGGGCTTCGACTTTGCCGGTGACACCGATCGTCGTATCGGTGGAGCTTTTCTTCGGAGTCATCAACTTCGAGAGCTTGCAGAGCTCCCATATTCTTGCGACATCAGCGTCGCCATCATCAATTGCCATGGAGATATCGGGGGAGTGCTCCATCTTCTCTTCCTCGGCCAAATCTTGGCCTTCTTCGAAGCTATCTTCGTGGGGTGCACCGATGGAGTGGGGGATCGCCTCTTCAATGACCTCGTCGAGGAGGTCCATGTAATCTAGCTCCTCATGATACAACATGTGCTTCATTTCCTTCGGTATATGGAGCTCCACTTCGATGTTGTCGATGTTCAAGGTAAGATTCCCCTCCCGCACGTCGACGATGACACCGGCGGTGGCAAGGAATGGGCGTCCAAGTATGAGCGATGTATCGCCCTCCTCCTTGATGTCCATTATCACGAAATCGCATGGCAAACATATGCCCCCCCGGAACTTGGAGTGGGATGTCCTCTACGATCCCAACCGGCCTTGTAATCCGTCCGTCCGCTAATTGAATCCGCATGTCGGTAGGCTTTAAATCCGTGCCGGTATTCAACTTCCGGAACATGGAGAGAGGCATGAGGCTAACGCTAGCCCCCAAATCTACCAATGCTTTTTGTAGGGGGACGCCGCCTAGAGTGCAAGGAATCCGGAAACTCTCTGGATCTTTAAATATGGCGGGCTCTTTTTCCCTCTTTGTGAACCAAGTCCCTTCCTCCGCGAGCATGATCTTCTCTTTCCTCTTCTTTCCCGTGATCAAGTCCTTTAAGAACTTGGCGTAAGATGGGATTTCCACTATAGCGTCGAGGAAGGGGATATTGAGGCTCACCCCTCTCAAATACTCGAGAAACTTGGCTAGCCGTTTCTCCATCTTGGCTCTAGCTAGCCGTTGAGGGAAGGGCACCGGTGGCATAAATCGGCGCTCATCAATAAGCTCTTCCTCTCTAGACTTCACTTCCCCTTGCGGCTCCTTCTCTTTTTCAACTTCAATTGTCGGCTCGCTCTCTTGTAGATTCTCCACCACGGGTTCCTTAATTTGAGTCAAGGGGGGTGGTATCCTTCCCTCCTCACGTTGTAACCGCAACGACCGCATTGATGTGGCCGGTGTTGCCCCGTGGATTCGGCTCGGGTTGAGCCGGCAATTGTTGGTTGTTCCTATTGAGCAAAGCAAGTTGTTCCCCGATTTGAGCGACGACGGTGGCGAGAGAATCTTGTCCCGCCTTCAAAGTGGCATTAATCTTTCTTTGTTCCGCCATAAACTCATCCACCTTAGCTTCAAAATCCGAACGTTTTTGAGCTTGTGGAGGGTTGGGATTTCTCCACCCTTGATTATACCCGGGTGGCCTATAAGGTCCCACTTGTTGCCTCGACAGGAAGTTTTGTTGAGGGGCCCCCCTTGGTGGATAATTTGGTTGTGGTGGTGGAGCTCGAGCTTGAGGAGGTTGGTGTTGCGGGGGGTTCAATGCACCATCATTATTAGCATATGAGAAACCCGGATGGTTTCTAGCGGCCGGATTGGCCCAATATCCAGAATTCCCCGCGACATATTGAACTTGCTCCAAAGCTCATTCTCCTTGCTCTCCTCCTATATACATGGCTTGGGATTGGTCTTGCCAATCACTCATATGATTTGTCGGCGTGGGTGTAGAAGGGGCTCCTTGAGGTTCCGTAATGAATTTCTCCAATCTCTCCACAACCTTGTGGAGAGAACCAAATTTGTTGGCTAGCTCCGCGACGGCCTTGGCCTCATAAATGCTAGACGGCTTCAAGGAGGACGAAGAGTGTCCTCGCTCGTCGCCCCACTGTTGGTTGTTCGAGGCCATCTCCTCAAGCAAGGCCGTAGCTTCATCGGGAGTCTTCGACAAAATGGCTCCATTTGCGGTGGCATCAATAATCTGCTTCGTGCCCGGTTGGAGTCCATTGTAGAAACTGTGGACAAGCTCCCAATCCTCAATGCTATGATGGGGGCATTGATGTTGCAAGTCCTTGAAGCGCTCCCATGCTTCATAGGGAGTTTCTTGTGGTCCTTGCTTGAAGGACATGAGAGCACTTCTTATCTTCACCGTCTTGGAGGGCGGGTAAAATTTGTCAACGAAGGCACTCGCCAATTCATCCCAAGTGGTGAAGATTCCTTCAGCTTGTGTCCTCAACCAATATAATGCCTTGTCCTTGAGTGTGAAAGGGAAGAGGCGCAGTCTGATAGCATCTATGGAGACGCCCGGCATCTGGAAGGTGGCACATTTTGATAGGAAGAGCTGGATGTGGTAATGAGGGGTTTCATGTGAGTTCCCATGAAAAGGGTCTTGTTGCATAAGGACCACCAATCCGGTCTCCAATTCGAAATTTTTGTCGGTCGCCAACTCCGGCATAGCTATGGACGAGGTAGTAGAGGAAGTCTTAGGCCGAAGCCTATCTCTTATGGAAATGATCCTCGCCATTCGATCCGCCAAGCCTTCGGTTGTCTCAGGTTCGGTCATAAAATTCCCTTCCGTATCAAGTCTCCTATCCGCTCGGATCCTCCTCAATGTACCGCTCGATCTCCAGATCGTATAGTATTTCTTCGGGGTTCGTCGAGGATCTCATGTACATGCAAGGGAGAAAAGAGTTTCAAAGAAATAGTTAGCACAAAGGAAGGGTATAATAAAAATAGAAATGATAAAACAGAAATAGCTAGGTAGATAGAATCAAACACTATTGCGCTCCCCGGCAACGGCGCCAAAAACTTGATCGGGCCCCGGATACACATCCCGGAGCGGCGACTCGCTAGTCTTACCACAAGGGTACGGTGTAGCGACGAGCGGGTATCGAACACATGGATGCTTAATAACAGTGTCTTCTTCAATCACCTGGATATAGGAAAAGTCGAGAAATGTTCGTAAATATGTGGTCACAGTCATTCAAATGTAATAAAGAAGTAACAAATTAATAAGGACGCCTAGGGGTAGGGAATCCTCGCTACTTGCTGTATCTCATCATTGTGATTCGTAGGCTTCACAATTGCTAGAATTGAAATCCGTGTGAACTAGTTGCAACTAAATGTAAAACCAAGCTCACGCTCTCGCGCTATTGCCGGTCTATAGCAAACCTAGGGTAGGGTCCAATCTCTTGCAAACCCTAACCTAGGCAAACTAGCGTGAAGAACAACATCATCGTTCAATTGTATCTCGAGCCCACTCTCGTGCAAACTCGAGCTACGACCTAGGTTGGGATAGTTCCTGCCCATCCAATCTCTTGCAAACGGGTATTGGTATAGAATTGCAATCGAAAACCCTAGTTTCGGTCCAATCTCTTGCAAACCGATTCCGGAGGAAATCCAATTGCAACCCAATTCGAATTTCTAGGGCTTCCTATCGAGTTGGGATCCAATCTCTTGCAAATCCCAATCGGTATGAATCCCTAGCTATTTGTGCAAAATCGATCCCAAACTAACCCTAATCAATCCTAGCAATGATTCCACCAATTCATCACAAATTAGAAATAGGGCTCGTAGGGTTCATCCCTACGCCCTAAGACGATAGAACTACTCACAATTCATAATAAAATGCAATAGAAATTCACAAGTAAAATCAATAGAATTCATTGCTATATTCAAAATATCAATAAAAATGGAGTTTTTGAGGGGGGAGAGAGACAAACCAATGAAGAACAAGATAGCATCCAACAAAATAACCCTCTTCTCTCCTCCCTAAAAGCTAAATCTAATCCCTAAAAAGTTAATCTAAAAAGGCTGCAAAAAGTTCTGAAAAAGCTCTCTAAACTAGGTTAAAAACTGGGGTTAAATACCCCCCAAAATCGCCCAAAAAACCCTGACGAAAATGCCCCTGCGCAGCCTCAAATCGCAGTTTACGCTACAGGCAGCGCGTCTCACTAGGCCGAGTGACAAATGTCACTCGGCCGAGTGAGAGACCCTGACGGATTCCAGAGAGTTGGGGGTCTTGGAGGTCGTCTCCTCAGAGGTCACTCGGCCGAGTGACTTTTCTTCACTCGGCCGATGGGCGTTCTTCACTCGGCCGGACGGCGTTGGTCACTCGGCCGAGTCGGAGCTTGGGACTGTACAGACGAAAAACAGAGAGTTCAGCATCTTTTGTTACCGTCGTCTTGGCTCCACTCAGGCGAGGGATGACTCGGTGCTCGGCTGAGTGGTCTGGCGATGCTCGGCCGAGTGCACGCTGATATTAACCTTGTTGCGTGTCCGATCTGTCCGGTCGAGCAGGCTGTCTATGCTCGGCCGGGTGACTCCATCTATTTGAACATATGCGAGTGTATGGCCCCTCAACGACTCAACTTCCAGTTTCGTAGAAATCGATGATAAGTTTGGTCGGTGATAAGTTAGGCGTATTCGATCGATGAATACAATATTTTAAATCATAAACCACGCTTTTTTGGTAGTGGAGGGGCAGAGCCCCTTCAACTTAGAGCCGACGAAACTTGAGAGTCGTTCGGTGGCAAGGGGTGAGGCCCCTTCGGCTTACTGTCGATGACTGTCGGGGGTCGTTTAGTGGCGAGGGGTAGTCCCTCGGCTTACGAATAACGACTAGGGTCATTCGGTGGAGACTGTAGAGGCCCCTTCTACTTACAGCCGATGACTGTCATGGGTCGTTCAGTGGCGAGGAGTGATCCCTTAGCTTATGGCTGACGACTAGGGTTGTTCGGTGGCAAGGGGCGAGGCCCCTTTGGCTTACGACCGAAAAGCGTCGTGGGTTGTTCAATGGCGAGGGGTGGTTCCTCGGCTTACGTCTGACGACATGGTTGTTTGGTAGCAAGGGTCAAGGCCCCTTTCAGCTTACAGTTAAACCGTCGTGGGTCATTCAGTGGCAGGGGCGATCCCTCAACTTACAACTGACGACTAGGGTTGTTCGGTGGCAAGGGACGAGGCCCCTTTGGGTTACGGCCGACAACCGACGTGGGTCGTTCAGTGGCGAGGGATGATCCCTCAGCTTACGGCTAACGACTAAGATCATAGGTTACCAGATAGATATCGAAAGATGATTGACTTTGCATTTATCATGAATCGATATAAGATAAAGGACAAAGATAAGCTTCGATCATTTAACCTTGTTGGTACAATCACTGATAGTACTTCTGCAAATGCTCAGCATTCCAAGGATGAGGTAGTTCTCTCTCGTCCAAAGTAGCGAGTCGGTAGGTGGTAGGACCAAGCACCTCGATCACTGTGTAAGGTCATTCCCACTTTACAGTGAGCTTTCCTTGTTTGAGAATCTTGGGAGTGAAAGCATCCTTACGTAGCACCAAGTCGCCTACACGGAAGCTACGTTCGCGAACTCTTGAGTTGAAATATCGAGCCATGCGTCATTTCTGCTTGATAAGGGTCGCGAAAGCCCGTTTTGCGAACCTCGTCAACCAGTTGTAGGTTAAGTTCGACTCCTTCTGAGTTTCTTTCTTCGTCATAATATTGGAGACGAAGTGGTCGTTCATTAACTTCCACTGGAACGATAGCTTCACATCCGTAAGCTAGCGAGGTTTTGTGGGTCATTCTGTATGACCATAGTATGTCGGGGATTTCTTCTGGCCATGTTCTCTCAAGTCCAGTTATTCTCTTTCGAAGAGGTTCAAGAATGCATTTGTTAGCAGCCTCTGTCAATCCATTAGACTGGGGATGGGCGACAAAGACAAAATACAGCTTGATCTTCAGCTCAGAGTAGAAATCTCTGAAGCCGGCACTGTCGAATTGCATCCCATTGTCCGTCACAATGGGTTGTGAGATGCCAAAACGACAGACAATGGATTTCCAGACGAAGCTTTGAGCCTCCTTTCAGGTGATTCGGTATAGGGGCTCTGCCTCAATCCACTTCGTGAAGTAGTCGATCGTGACTATTAGGAGTTTCCGTTGTCCGCTCGCTTGTTTGAACGGACCGAGGAGGTCCAATCCACACTTGGCGAAAGGCACTGGGCTAACGATGGGGATCAAATCAGTTAGAGGGGCCAAGTTGATCTTTGAGAATTTTTGGCAAATTAGGCACTTTCACATGTACTCGACGGCATCTTTGAACATCGTTGGCCAGAAGTAGCCTTGTTTTATGGCCTTCAAAGCTATTGCTTTTCTCACGCAATAGTTCCCGCAATCGCTCTCATGGATCTCTTGGATCACATAGAGCGCTTCATGTGGGCCAGACATTTGAGGTAGGGGACAACGACATACCTGGTCCATCACCTTTTGTACAATGAACCATCTAGCAGAACGAACCGGTGTGCCTTTTGTTCTAGCTTTCGTGCCTCCACTGGGTCGGTCGGCTTCTCTCCCGTGTTTAGGTAATGGATTATGGGATCCATCCAAGTGACTCCTTGGTCGATGCTTTGCAGCTCATGCTCCAGTCCGCTTGGGTGTGGTAGACGTTGTACATACACCATCCGGTCGAGCCCCACAGGGGAGGATGACGCAAGTT
This sequence comes from Scilla litardierei, assembly GCA_030789695.1. NCBI lineage: Eukaryota > Viridiplantae > Streptophyta > Magnoliopsida > Asparagales > Asparagaceae > Scilla > Scilla litardierei. The sequence goes on from CM061141.1 coordinate 55,720,466, forward strand.
TTGACAGGACGTCGGCTCGGTGATTCTTCGACCTTAGTACATATGGATTTCTACTAGTCTGAACTTGGTGAGCTCTGGTTCAGCGACTTGCATGTAACTCTACATTGATTCGTCGTGTGTCTTGAAGCTTCTGTTTAGTTGGTGGATGATGAGGCTGGAATCGCTTAGTAGTTGGACCACTTTTACTCCTAGGCCTCGAGCCAATCAGAGTCCATTGATGGTCGCTTTGTACTCATCTCCATTATTTGTAGTTTGAAAATCGAAGCAGAGAGCGTACTCGAATATATTGCCAGCTGATGTTTGGACAATTATTCCGGCCCCGTTCCCGGCTTGAGTGGCCTATCCATCAACTTGTACGATCCAAGTTCCCTCGTCTTCGATTGCATCAGTTTGCGAATTAATACCTGTGGAGGGTGGGGGAGTAGCCTTGGGTAATATGTTAGTTACACATACCTTTTCCTTTAGGCCATCGTCGTAAGTGAGTTCGACAATGAAGTCGATGCGAGCCTGCCCTTTGCTGGCGGTTCTCAGCTTGAATTGTATGTCAAATTCGCTCAGCTCGCTCCCCATTTTGTCATTCTCCCTGAATGATCCCGCCCTTTTTGTGTTTGCTCCACAGGAGTGTCGTTGAGGACCAAGAGGGTGTCCGCTTGGAAGAACAGTCGAAACCTCCTCGCAGATTGGATCAGTGCAAGAGCCGTCTTATGTATCCTCTATGGTAGCGGCTAGATAAATGATGAGTTGGTCAAATTTATCTGGCTTGGTCAGTAGTAGTGGGCTGCAAATGTACTCCTTTAGCTCAAAGAAAGATTTCTTGCAGTCCACATCCCACTCGATAACCCTCTTGCCGTTCGATGCAGAGGCTATCACCTTTCTCAACACTTTGAAGAAAGGCAATGATCTCTCGGTCGACTTAGACAAGAACTGGCCTAGGCAGCTATTCTTCCGTTCAGCCTTTGGAGTTCTCTAATGGTCGAAGGCTCCTTCATCGTTACAATTGCTGCAATCTTGACGAGGTTGGCCTCGATTCATCTATTCGTCAGCATGAAACCGAGGAACTTCTCCGATTGCACCCCAAAAGTGCATTTGGTAGGGTTCAGCCGGAGGTTGTATCGTCGGATTTGCGTAAATATCTCTCTGAGATCCGCAATGTGATCAGTCGGTGTCACGACCCCATCTCTGGGATACCCAGAAAGACAAGGAATATGACGAGAACTAAAACGTATCTGCAGGTCCACTACGCGCTACTGAGAATAATACAGGTAGTGCTCAACAAAAAACCAACCAATGAACACAGAACGATGCAAAGCCACAGAGAAACCTTAAAATAAAACAAACACTGTACAATTTCATATACATCTCAGTGCATCACTATGCATCAATTCATATAGTACAAGCATCTCTCACCCCAAAAGAAAAACCGGGTACACATAGCTCTCTCCTCACCCCTCACCACCCAGCCTAAGCTCTAACTGCCAACAACAGAACTCCAACTCAATCTCCAGCGCCATCTGCCACCTCCAAGAACCTCACCTGAAAAATTCAACGGGGGCACGTCAACGCGTGACCAAGTAGGAATTCCATACTCCACCCTAAATGCAACACACACTGAAGCTACTACAGAGTGCAAAGTGCTACAAGCGAAGGTGTCACGGCTAAACATGGCATACGTAACAAAGAGGCCACCAACAGTGTTGTACATAGCAAAAGAGAACAGTACCACATCAGAGGGTATAAGGGGAGGGGTGACGATAGTAACAGTAATTCATAACAAGTACGGCTAAGGCGTAATGGAAAGTCAATCGATTCCACACAATATTAGCTTTTGGAATCCTAATATCGAATATGACGTATGGGACTGGACCTCTCCCAACTGTGTAGGAGAGCAAAGAGGACTCCCCGTCGCGCTAGCCCGTCAGGAGCCTCGGGTACCACTCTACACTCCCTGTCGCGCTAGCCCATCAGGAGTGTAAGTGTACCCACCACACAAAACCACGAAAACACCACAACCATTCCATCCCATAGGCCTACCCGATACTTCGAAATTCCCCCAACCCGTGTCACCCTCCAATGGGAGGACTGAAACACTATCTTACTCTCGCAGGTTCAAGACAACACTGCACTTTCCAATGCCACATATGAAACCAACCATTTCCAACTTCATCACACCATCCTTCATTTACCACAGCATATAAGAACCATAACCACATGTAACTGGAGAAATCAATACATCATTTGCAACACTTACCATATTTCACCCTTCCTCACAACGACCCATACAAATTCACACCCACTTCTTTCATGTTCCAAGTTCATTCCATAAAGACTTTCAACAACATGGTTAATAAACTTGCTTATAAAAGCATGAGGAGAACATCCAAAATGCGCAACAACCATGATACGTAAGCACAAATTCACAATATTTACAACAAGGAATATCATGGCATAAAACTCATAATTAACAACTAATGAAGACTTGATGGTATAGCACTTGTGATCATGGCATGAGATTTCATACTAATTAAGAGGATTCAATACTTTAGCATGCATGGATGTCAATTGCATAATATACTACAAGAGTTGAATTCCTACACACATATGAAGTAACGCCATTCTAACTTACTTGATAAGTAATGTTTCTTGCTACCTATTGTATGTCATTAGGTTGATTGAACACTAATGAATGAGGATTTATTATCATCTACAAAGAGCCCTTAAATGAAGCAACAATTTAAATTAAAACGCTAGCTAGGCATTTAAGTTAATTACATTAGTATGCAATGTGAAGAAGATTGTATGAAACTACATTATGGTGGCATAAAGTACCTACATAATGAACATGCATCGAAGTTAAGGTTGAGCAACATTAGAGGTTACATCCAATACTAGGCTTGTTTAGTTGTTATACTACATCAAGGGTGCATTTAACAACAAGGCTACTTTATTCCATTTTTGTGTGTAGCATTAGGATGACATAAGGAAAAATAAAAGGGCTAGTATGCATTAAAAATAAAAGACTAGCATACACTAGAAATAACAACGTAGTGAAAATCCATGACCAAAATAGGAAGCAACATAACTAATTTCAATAAAACATCATTGTTGAATTAAGGATTTATTAGCAACATGAACCAATTCCAATAAGACATAAATCTCTCCAACATAAACCTTTCTAACATACCAATTTCAACATGGACTAAACCTCCATGCAACATATACTTTTCCAACATAGCCCTTCCCTGATGGAAATTGAATTCCACCCCAGGTGATTTTGATGATGAGCACACCAAATGAAGTTTAGTGAACTAGCTACACTACAATTAAGCATGCAGGATGTGTGATAAATGAAAAGCCTTATACATACTCAAAGAAACACAATCTACGCTCAAAGACATGGACGAACGTTGCTAAGATCAATGATGAAGCTCAAAGCTCAAAGCTCAAATAGAACAAAGAAGCTCAAGTAAAGCTCACATCCACTCCATCAGTTGATCAAGCTTCCGAAGACGTGTCCTAGTCTTTAGTGAGTGTGTTGTGTCTCTCTTAGTGTATTGTTAAAGCCAAATCTTATAGACAATCACACACACACAAATGATTTCAAAAACATTTTAAATATCTTTTAAATCATTTTCAAAAAGATATTGAGAGCTTTTTCTATTCGTTTTGTATTTCCGTAGTGAAACTCCACTACACCCTGGAGTAAACTACTTGATTAACTAGCTATGGTTCAGCAGAAACTCCTCTGGGAGTCGACTACAAAGGTAGGGAGTCGACTACCAGCTGAGAATTGATTTCTCCTGAAACACACTGGGAGTCGACTACCACTCCTAGGGATTCGACTACCAGCTGTCGAAATTTGACGTTTTGACTTGATTTTTGAAATATCTTTGAGTGATTTTCTCCCATGATTTTCGGGACAAAAGTCAAAGGAATTTGAATTTTGAATTCTCAGATTTCTCTTATAAATAGAGGATCATTCTCATTGAGAAAAACACAACGTCTATTGAATTCAAATTCTCTAGTGCAAAATGCTCTAAATTTATCAGCTCTCATTCTCTTTAGCCAAATCTATTTTACTCTTGATCTTGCAATTTTGTATTATTTTCTGAAGATCATAATCTCATTTTATTTGGCTAACTGTTTTTCAAATCCGTATTATTTGTTCTTGATATTTTATTTAAAGGATTTTTGAAAAACATTAGATCTAGATCACAAACACTTCATTCTATCTTTGTGTGATCTAGAATCTTATTCTATCAAGCCACTACACGTAATTTTGTCTATTACTATTTGGCTATAGAATCTGGGTGTAAATCAGATCTCCACCAATCTATTGTGGTGAATTAGATATTGGTTTTATTTTTGTGATTACCCCTTTGGTGTAAGGGTATTGTTGTTGGAACCCTAGACAAGTCTAGGTGTTGCCGTTGGAAATCCTGGTCAAGACTAGGTCATTGGAAATCTTAACGAATGGAGTTAGGTATTTGTATTTGCCAAGGCAGATAGTGGAAATCTCGTATCGGATTGGTTGGGGACTAGACGTGTCATGCCTCGCTTCCCTAAAATGGAGGCGAGACGTGAGAAGGTCCGCACAGACGTGGAGCTGTGAAGCTACACGCCTGATAAGCGTCAGTAAAACAAGTGCAGGTCCCTGTAACCATGAACAGAACAAGATAATAACACAAGGAGATACAGAAATAGAATCCCAAATCTCAGCAATGTCCAAACATAACAATTAAGTTCAACATCCAGAAAAGCCACCAGGCTAAAAGAAAGAGTCTAGGCCCAAAACATGGCCAACAAAAGCCAACACGGCACAAAGTATTGGTGATACGCACTAACAACTAAGGTAGTCAAACAAAAAGGTAAGCTCAGCGAAGGCACTAAGACTGGTCTCTGGTGTCCTCAAACTCCTCGATGAACGCGGGTTCTGACTCAGCGTCAGCGAACACCACGTCCTCAGCAGCAACCTCAGGCTCAGGATCTAACATGTGTCACCCAAAAGAGTAAAGGGGCACATGTCAGCAAGTCTAAAAGACTTGGGCAAGGAAACTGAAAGGAAGGTAAACTAATAACCTAGCAGTTCTGAAAGTATGCATGACATGGCAGTTTTAGTATGAGTGTGCAAGCAAGACATGGTATAACATCAAGTACAAGTGACCAATTATCATGGCATGACAGGAGTAGCCAAGCTACTAACATTCTCAATCTTTTCACTAGTCACGTTTTCAAGTTGTTTGTAGATGTTTACGCCTTACAGCTGAACTATTGGACATTCACACTGATTGGCCGCTTAACACTACACCAGTACCCAGAGTTTATGCCTTACAACTGAAGTTGCTGATCGGGCAGACTCCCAGTTGATTGGCCGCTTAACCCTTACCCCTCCCACACGTAAACAAGCCAGGGTCCCTGTATACGATGCTCAGTAAATGAGCCAGGGTTGCCCCGTAAAAGAGCTTGTTTCTAGGTTCACAATTTGGCGTAGGGTTGTGCCCGCTAAAAGCAGGTGCCTAGCCTCAATAAATTCACTAGATGTAGCGGTGCTACGCAATCTCGGGACATTTAAAGAATGCAATGACATGACAATTAATTCGCGTACCGTTAATTGAAATTAAACATGACATGGTAGTACTTATGCAACATGATAAATGACGGATCTAGTTTCGTTGTCAAGCTAGATCCTGAAATTGCGCCTAGGCGAGTATCATTTCGTCGCCTTGTCTCTTTTATGCCTACAACAAGCAAATGGCCTAAGACATGGCCCAAAACCCTAAGTGGCAAGTTTCACTTGCCTAGCACCGAGGATGACGATCAACGAGGCACGTCACAAAAATGTTAACTACAGAGATGAGATCGCTGCCATGGCAAAACAATATTAGAACAACATCCAACCTAGTTTTATTAGGGTTTAACAAGAATCACAAAAGGGTTACGAGAATATTAAAGGATCGATTTATTATCGTATCGTTAGCGGAAGAACGATGCCGAGCAAGCACGGTGACGGAAGAACGATCCGAAGAACTACGGTTCAGATCTGGAATGGATGGAGAAATCTGGAGAAATAGGGGTTTGGGGGTTTGTCGACGGCCTAGAGGAGGTGGCTGGCCTAAATGGAGGGGGAGAGGGGCTCTTGAGGAAAGAGGAAGGGCTAGAGGAAGGTTGGGGAAGATCAGAGGTCAAGGGGGAAAGGAAATGGCCAAGAGAAGAGAAAGAAAGAAAAGAAAACGTTTGGGGTTTAAATAGAAAATCGTGTGGCGGCTGGGCGAAACCTAGGGTTTCGACAGCGGTTAGTCGATCAAAGAAGGTTGGCTGACCGACTAGTTTGAGAACTAGTCGGTCGGTCGACTAACTGTGACCGACTAACACCAAACAGTAACTCAGGTCGTCAAAATGGTCAATGAATTAGTCGATTAAAGAACAATGGCTGACCAACTAGTTTTCAACCTAGTCGGTCGGTGGTTGTTCTTAGACCGACTAATGATAAATAGTAACTTAGGTAAAATTAATCAAAGGAACTAGTCGGTCTGAGAGCAAGTTCTGACCGACTAGTTTCACATCTAGTCGGTCGGTGGTTGATCTTAGACCGACTAAGAGTAAACAGCAACTTCTGAATTATTGATTCAATGAACTAGTCAGTTTGAGAAGAGTCACCGACCGACTAGATCTCAATCTAGTCGGTTGGTTCCCCTTCTTGAACCAACTAAGGTGCACGAAAAGTGCCGAATTGAAGCGCGAAGCTTCGGGAAGATTTCTATAGCTTCTAAAATCACTCTAACTCTAAAATATGAGCGATTTGAAGTTCGTCATGAGTGACTTACTCCAAGATCAACGATTCTAAGGAAGAAGCTAGAAAATCACAACGAAACGAACGAAAACGAAAGCTACGGAGACAAAAACCACACATAAGGAGAAAATCTTCCAAAACATATATATATATATATAATATTGATAATCCAAATACATGAAAACCAGTCGTTACATCCTCCCCAACTTAAGAAAAATTCCGTCCTCAGAATTTCCCAACACTCACGTGTCCGGGAACAAAAGTGGGTAGCGCTCTCGCATCTCATCCTCATTCTCCCAAGTAGACTCTCCTGGCGAGCCGTGTCACCACATCACCCTCACAAGATTGACAACCTTGTTCCGGAGCGACTTTTGACGCCTGTCCAAAATCTGCACTGGCTGCTGGTCATACTCCATATCAGGGCGAACGGTAATCTCCGAGAAATCCACAGCATGAGATGGATCGCTAATGTATCGACGAAGCTGCGACACATGGAAAACATTGTGAACTCCTTCCAAAGACGGCGGCAAGGCCAAGCGGTAGGCTACCTCGCCAACTTTCTCCAGAATGTTAAACGGTCCAATGTATCGCGGGCTCAACTTCCCTCGCTTCCCAAAGCGAATCACACCACGATTCGGGGAAATCTTCAAGAACACATGGTCGCCTGGCTGAAACTCCAAAGGACGCCGTTTAGCATCCGTCCAATGCTTAAAACGGTCCTGAGCAATCCTCAACCTCTCCCGAATGTTCCTGACAACATCCACGGCCTCCACAATCATCTCAGGTCCCAACAGCTCCCGATCACCAACGTCTTCCCAACTCAATGGCGATCGACATTTCCTTCCATAAAGCGCATCGAAAGGCGCCATGCCAATACTCGCCTGGAAGCTGTTGTTGTAAGAGAACTCTACCAGATGTAGATGGTCCTCCCACGAACCCTTGAAATCCAACATGCACGCCCTCAGCATGTCCTCCAAGATCTGGATCGTCCTCTCAGACTGGCCATCTGTCTGCGGATGGTACGCCATGCTGAAACTCAGACTCGTACCCAAACTCTTCTGCAAACTCTGCCAGAACTGAGATGTGAACCTCGTGTCTCTGTCCGACACGATACTCACAGGGACCCCGTGAAGTCATACGATCTCCTGCACGATTCACGTCACATCACTATCTAAACTAGGAAAAAAATAGAAACGGAGAGTAAAAGAATTTACCTCCATATATCTCCTCGCTAGCGCCTCAGTGGACTGTCCTACTCGGAATGGAATAAAGTGCGTAGATTTGGTCAATCGATCTACGATCACCCAAATCGCGTCATTCTGCTTCGGACTCCGAGGTAGTCCAGTCACAAAGTCCATAGTGATGTGTTGCCATTTCCACTCCGGAATCGGAAGCGGTTGTAGCAACCCTGCCGTACGCTGATGCTCCGCCTTCACTTGCTGGCAAACCAAACACTTGGCCACACTCCGAGCCACACTCCTCTTCATACCATGCCACCAATAGTTCAGACGAAGGTCCTTGTACATCTTGGTGCCACCAGGATGCACAGAATACGGCGAACTGTGTGCCTCCACCAACAACTCCTCTCTAATATCCCCAGCTGGCACACACAACCTAGCTCCAAACCTCAGCGAGCCATCCTCATGAATCAAAAAGTCAGTCCGCAGACCGGCTTCCACCTGCTCCTGAATCTTCACCAGCTTCGGATCCTCAGCCTGACCAGCCTTGATCCTATCCACAATCGACGACTGAATCTGCATACTCATCAACGAAGAAGCTTCTCCAGGAAGAACGATCTCAACACCAGACTCGCAAAAATCCTGCTGCAATCTCCACTGCGAAGTCAAAATCATCACCGCTGGAAGCCTACTCAGCGCATCAGGAACCACATTCACCTTGCCAGGGTGATACTGCAAATCAATCTCATATTCCGCCATGAGCTCCAACCATCGACGCTGTCGCATGTTGAGCTCCTTCTGAGTAAAAATATACTTCAAGCTTTTGTGATCGATGAAGATCTTCACTTTCCCACTCAGCAGGAAGTGCCTCCAAATCTTGAGCGTAAACACGACAACAGCCAACTCCAAGTCATGCGTCGGGTAATTCTTCTTATGAGTCTTGAGCTGACGCGAAGCATATGCCACAACATGCCCGTGCTGATGCAACACACAACCGAGACCCTTGCCAGAAGCATCGCAAAAGATCTCAAATCCTCCGCTGCGATCAGGCACAACAAGAATATGGGCAGTCGTCAATCTCTCCCTCAGAACACCGAAGGCATTCTCACAATCACCCGACCAAACAAAAGGTACATCCTTCTGCGTCAATCTGGTCATCGGCTCAGCAATACGGGAAAAGTCCTTAATGAAGCGCCGATAGTAACCAGCAAGCCCAAGGAAACTTCGAATCTCAGACGCTGACTGCGGAACAGGCCACTCTCTGATGGCCTTAATCTTCTCGGGATCCACTGAAATACCATCTCCAGTCACCACATGCCCGAGAAAAGCAACTCTGTCCAGCCAAAACTCGCACTTCGAAAACTTAGCATACAAACGATGCCTCCTCAAAATCTCCAACACCGTCCTCAAGTGCGAGGCATGCTCCTCCTCCGACTTTGAATAGATCAGAATGTCGTCAAAAAAAATAACGACAAACTTATCTAAAAAGTCATAGAAGATCAGATTCATCAGATTCATGAAAACTGCGGGTGCATTGGTTACACCGAAGGGCATAACCACAAACTCGTAGTGTCCATACTTCGTCCTGAACGCTGTCTTCGGAACATCTTCCTTCTTCATGTTCAGCTGATGATAACCACTCCTCAGATCCAACTTCGAAAACACCCTCGAACCTCCAAGCTGATCAAAAATATCATCGATGAGAGGCAACAAGTATTTATTCTTGATGGTCACCACATTCAGCTCCCGATAGTCCACGCACATGTGACGCGAACCATCCTTCTTCTTTACCAGCAGCACCGGTGCTCCCCACGGAGACACACTAGGATTGATGTAACCCTTCTGCAAAAGCTCATCCAGCTGCTTCCGCAATTCCTCCAACTCTGCTGGAGCCATACGATATGGCGCCTTCGAAATCGGCTGCGCTCCCGGAATAAGATCAATAGAAAATTCCAGAGCTCGATCAGGTGGCAATCCAGACATCTCCTCGGGGAAGACGTCATCGAACTCACCACAGCTGGCCTCTCCAGCTCCATCTGCATAGCCACAATCTCCACTGGCCTGGCCCGAAATCTGACAGGGCCAAGCGAACTGCTACCTCGACTGAACTCGAATACTGGATGTCCAGGAATCTCGAACACCACCTTCTTCCTCCGACAGTCAATCGTATCATAGAAGCTCGCAAGCCAATCCATCCCAAGGACCGCATCATAGTTGATGATGTCGTGGACAATGAAATCAACGTAAAGCTCATGTCCACAAACCACCAACGAGCAAGAATTGCAACCACGATGCACCGAGACCACGCCATTCCATATAACGATATTCCAACTCTGGGAAAGAGGGGACGTCGACAAGGAATGCTTCTCCACGAAGCTCCGAGAAATAATGCACATCGATGCACCAGAATCAAAGAGAACTCGCGCAGGAAATGTGCAAACCAAAACCACACCTACAAACAGCCTAACAATCAAGCCCTAGTCTAGCAAACAATCATGTACAAGCAAACAACATAATCTAACAAACAAAACTAACTAAGAAGGAACAGCTAGATTGAGGATTACCTGCGATAACCTCATTTACAGCCTCGCTCTCCACAGCGGTCATCAGAAAAGCTTGCCTCCTCGGCGGAAAAGCCTGCTGAAAGTCTTGCCTCTGAGGGACAAGAGCTGCTCCACGGCCAGCAGGAACAGACGCTCTCTGCTGCAACGACTGTGCTACAACAGGTGCCCTCCGCAACTGGTTCGCATGCCGACAATCCCTCGCGACATGAGAAGCATCACCACAAACCAAACACCGGCCCAGAAATTTTCTACACTGATCCTTGATGTGGCCAGTCTTGTCGCAGAAATGGCAAGTCTTCAGATTAGGCCCTCCTGGCCTCTTGAACTGCACCGGCTAATTAGGCTTGAAACCAGGCCTAACCACCGCTCTGGCCTGCTCCATAGGCCTCTTCCCAGCTCCAGAAGTAAGTCCTCTCCTCTGGTTCAGGTTCAACTCCTGCCTCCTCGCAGTTACCAGAACCTTCTGGTAAGAATCCAGATCAGAAGAAGACACAAAACTCTGAAGCTCCAAAGCAAGTCCTTGCAGGAACCTCTGAGCCCTCTCATCAGCATCCTGCACCATCTTCGGTGCGAACCGACTCAGCCTAGTGAACTCTTGGTGGTACTGGTCCACCGTCAAGTTCCTTGCTTCAGCTCAATAAAACACTGCAACATCTCCTTCCTAGCAGCCTTCAGAAAGAACTCCTCATCAAACCTGGACTAGAAGGTAGCCCAAGCTATCGGCTCCACCAGCATCTTCGCTTCCGCATCCCACCAGTTCCAGGCAGTATCCTTGAGCTGCCTCTTCGCCAGATCAACCCATCCAGTCGGGTTGATCTTCGCCATCTTCAAATTATCCTCAATGTTCCGAATCCACTCATCTGCAGCTAGAGGACCCTCAGACCCATCAAAGCGGGACCCAGCTCCCGAAATTGCTTCGCTCCCGGCTCGGAGCGAGGGGCATCCTGGATTGCCCAAGCAGCTCGAGCAACTGGAGCATTCTGGACTTGCAGGAGCACGCCCTACTGCACCTGCATCATCTGAAGCATCATCCGCATCATCTCCCCATTGGTGGGCTCCCGCTCAGGCTCCTCGTCATGAGGGGGCGCGCTACCACCACCACAAGTAAATCGCCTTCCTGCCATCTAATGACATAGAAAACGAACCAGATTAGACTCATAGCTTATGACTCGGATGTCGAACTTAGTTTATTGGACATTCTAATATTATTATCGTTATTCCGATAATCGCAGTTACAGAAGAGGACCTGCATGGGCCACCAACAAAACCTGTCACACCCCGCTTCCCTAAAATGGAGGCGAGACGTGAGAAGGTCCGCACAGACGTGGAGCTGTGAAGCTACACGCCTGATAAGCGTTAGTAAAACAAGTGCAGGTCCCTGTAACCACGAATAGAACACGATAATAACATAAGGAGATACAGAAATAGAATCCCAAATCTCAGCAATGTCCAAACATAACAATTAAGTTCAACATCCAGAAAAGCCACCAGGCTAAAAGAAAGAGTCTAGGCCCAAAACATGGCCAACAAAAGCCAACACGGCACAAAGTATTGGTGCTACGCACCGACAACTAAGGCAGTCAAACAAAAAGGTAAGCTCAGCGAAGGCACTAAGACTGGTCTCCGGTGTCCTCAAACTCCTCGATGAACGCGGGTTCTGACTCAGCGTCAGCAAACACCACGTCCTCATCAGCAACCTCAGGCTCAGGATCTAACATGTGTCACCCAAAAGAGTAAAGGGGCACATGTCAGCAAGTTTAAAAGACTTGGACAAGGAAACTGAAAGGAAGGTAAACTAACAACCTAGCAGTTCTGAAAATATGCATGACATGGCAGTTTTAGTATGAGTGTGCAAGCAAGACATAGTATAACATCAAGTACAAGTGAACAATTATCATGGCATGACAGGAGTAGCCAAGCTACTAACATTCTCAATCTTTTCACTAGTCACGTTTTCAAGTTGTTTGTAGATGTTTACGCCTTACAGCTGAACTGTTGGACATTCACACTAATTGGCCGCTTAACACTACCCCAGTACCCAGAGTTTATGCCTTACAACTGAAGTTGCTGATCGGGCAGACTCCCAGTTGTAATGCCCTACAAGCTACTGCACAAGTACTAGAGGGGGGGGGGGGGGGGGGGTGTGAATAGTACTTTAAACTAATAAGGAGTATAATTCCAAATTAAATTGCAAACAACTACCAAATCAATTTGCGGAAACTTAAATTGAATGACAACAACAAAATTAACAATGCAAACAAATGATGTTAATGGGTTCAGATCCACCCAAGTCTCCCCGACTTGTTCCCGGTGATCCTACGTCCCAACCACACAGATCCCCTCCGGATACTTGAGTTAGAAACCCTAACTCAAGATTTCCACTATGAATATCTTGTGAAAAACCTTCACAAGATCAAATCATACAACAACGGCAATAGTGAATCCCACAACCCGGGATCACAACCTTCTCTCACAACCGAGAGAATCAACAAGCAATATAAAAGAGTTTATATTGAAATAAGCAAACTTACCACAAAATCCTATACCTTGAGTTTTTCTTACCCAATAGGTGAAATGAAGGATTTGAGGAAGATGAAGTCACCAAGACCTAGCACCAAGGAAATGACCAGCAATCGGTGCCTAGGGATGATTTGGAGACTTGGATCAAGCAATAGCTTGAAGAGCTCACCAAGAACAAGCTTCTCTCAAGATGGATTCTAGATCTAGAATAGTGAGAGAATGGGTTTCTTGTGAGGAAGAGAGCTTTAGATTTGAGTGAGAATGGCTATCTCTTTTGATCTCAATGAATCTCTGAATGGAAGCTCTAACCTAGATAGAAATGACCTAGGTTCGTATTTATAGGGTCCCATAAAAACAACTTAGATCATTCTCCAACGGATAGAAATCTGGGAGAATTAGTCGGTCAAAGAACAATCACTGACCGACTAGTTCATCAACTAGTCGGTCAGTCAAACAGCATGGACCGACTAAGAGAGGAACTGAGAAGAAAGAGAATTTCAGACCTAGAAACTAGTCGGTCCAAGAAGACATTCTGACCGACTAGTTTCACAACTAGTCGGTCAGTCAGTGAACGTAGACCGACTAAGAGGCAAAATGAAATAGTCTGAACACAAGTTGACTTAGTCGGTCCAAGAACAAAAGTTGACCGACTAGATTGTCAACTAGTCGGTCACCAAACGTTCTTAGACCGACTAATGATAAACAGTAGCTTAGGATAAATTTAGCATGAACAGTAAGTCACAACTAGTCGGTCAAAGAAGCATCACTGACCGACTAGTTCACAAACTAGTCGGTCGGTGAGTCAACGTAGACCGACTAACTGTAAACAGTAAAGTCCAAGAAATTAAGGAATCAAACTAGTCGGTCCAAGAAGAGTTGCTGACCGACTAGATCACCATCTAGTCGGTCAGTACTTCTTCTTGTACCAACTAACATGCACAAACAAGTCCGAATCGAAGCGCGACGCTTCGAGGAAGTTAGAATGAACTTGTACTAAGATCCTAGAGCTACGATATGAGCGTTATGAGGTTAGAATGGTAAGATATACTCAAGGCTTAACATTCTATATATCGAAGCTAAAAAGACTATAAATAAAACCTTAATAAACGGTCTTCGAGAGCTTCGATTGATTTTTCATAACTTCCAAAACGGCGCAAGAGCTTCAACGAAGCTTTAGGCATGAATACGAGTTTTGTGAAGTGTTGAGATGTCGCTTTGAATGTTCTCGTGAATTTGGCGACGATCTCCAATACTGCGCTCACAAATTGTTAGTTCATGGATTATTTATGTTTGCTCATCATCAAAACCAAATCCGGGGAGTCCAATATTCAACATTCTCCCCCTTTTTGGTGATGACAAACCAACATAAATAATAATCAAAAATAATGATTCAAATGCAAAATACTTACTCCCCCTGCATTGATGACACGTTAATTCCAAAATGAATATATATGAATTGCATCAAGCAGACGAGTAAGATTAATAAAGAGAATCGATTTTCGAAATATCGGATTTTGAAAATCCTTATATATATCTTAACTCCCCCTGAATCTAACATATCAAACTAGATTCTTGGAAAATGAGTTAAATTTTCATTTGCGCTATTTATTATCATTATCTCTCCCCCTTTGGCATTATCCCAAAAATGGGGGGCATACAACGACAACAACTAGGAAATGGAAAATCCAACATCGGGAGTCGTAAACAATGACGATGGAACTAATTGACACCAAGGGAAAAATGATGAAATCAAATCAAGGTGTGCCAAATTGTCCATTATAAAAAAAACGATAATCAAAATCATCAAAAATATTTGGTAATTTTTCATTTAATGAATAATGAAACATACTCTCCAATATTCAATATTCTTGGTTAAATTTGCGCATGGAAAACAATTCTATACAATTATAGAATTTAAATCTATTTAACCAAGTTTTCATGCGTCGAGCGACGAATTCACACATCATATGCATTGAACGAATATTAAATGTGCACGACGAAGTAATTATCACAACATGAACAACGATGTATATATAGATAGAAACATCAAGAGTACGTCCCAAAAAGAGATCGATACAACAAATGCAACATACCTATCAAAAAGAAATACATCATATAGCATTGATACAACATCATCATGGGAACATCATCAACGTCCAACAACAAAAAATAAATACAACACATCAAAATATCCAGCATACTCCGACATCCAGAAAACTCAGAAATACATCAAATCAACCCTCATACTCCATCCTAACCCAAAATACCCTCAAAAAGATATGTCATCCAAAGAGTAGTGGAGAGTCGGAACAAAGATCACGAGGAAGTGGCTGGATCTGCAGTGTCCGTGGGTCCAGTCGACGGAGTGGACTCAGGCTCTGCAGGGAGAAGAGGCGTCTCAACAGACGGGATCGTCGGGGTAGGAGTGGAAACGACTGGCTCAACAGCAGGGGTCGCAACAGCAGGGGTCGCAACAGCAGCAGGTGATAGATGTGCAGGCTCGACAGCAGGGTCAGCAGCAGGCTCAGAAGTCTGAAGTGCTGAAGCAGAAGTCTCTGGAGCACCGGAAGTGGTGCCATCTCCAGGAGCTGAAGTGGTAGCAGCAGCAGCAGCAGTGGCCTCATCGCCACGGGCTAAGGAAGTGACAAGCTCGTCAATATCCTCATCGTCCATCTCCTCGGCCTCAGAAACTGAAGGAGGAAGATCAATCCCCATCATCTGAGCCATACGGCAGACGACCTCCTCGGTACGAGCCAAACGCGACTCGTGTCGACGAAGAAGGCGTACGACATCATCTAATGTAGCAGGAGGAGTGGGGGCAGCAGCAGCTGAGGGAGTAGACTGGGAAGCAGATGCGGTAGACCTCTGCACGTGACGAAGCGCCGCTAGAGATTTCTTAACGGTCGTCGCGTTCAGAGGAGTACCTAAGGGACGCTCATCGTCAGGAGGGAGAGGGACTCGGAAATGACGAAAGACAAGGGTCAGCAGACACGGATATGGAATATGCGCAGATTTATTGGTCTTGCGTATACACTCGAAAGAGTCCATCTTATCGAGTATAACGCGAGCCCAATTAATCTCGCAACCCAAGAAAAGAGCGTAGATAAGCTTCAAGAATGGCTGGGATGGAAGTGAAGATGAGCCGTACTTGGGAAGCAAGCACGACTTCAGAATGAGATTCAAAACCCAGGCATTTGGCTTGAACGACTTAGAAGGAACTCCAATAAAGGCAGGAGGTATCACATGGAAGATGTCAGAAAGAACAGACTGATCCAAGGAAGATATATCGTCGACGGAAATGTCAGAAGGAAGGAGACCGGACGACGAACAACCAAGTATCTCCCCCAAGATTTCTGCCGTGAGAACTATAGGAGTTCCCAAGACAGTAGTCTCGATGGAGTGACTCGCGTCGTACTGGCCTCGGACACGATTGGCATAGAACAATTTCACAAGGCGAGGATATGGTTTATGATTCGCCTTGGGTCAAAGCGAAGATAATCAAGAAGGCCACTATAGGAGAGAAGATCAGCAAGGCCGAGAAAATCAGAAAACTGAACGTAATGCTCTAATAACAGTGGACAGTGCTCTATACGGTTGTACGCTGCGAGACACTGAGGGTCATCGCGGCACAACGATATGTCTACACCGCCGACTGGCATAGGAGCTTTACCCTTAGCCTTACGGGTCTTCGGAGGAGGAGTAGGTTCCCTAGGGCCAGACTCGTCCTCAGGCACAAACTCAGAGTCGGAATCTGGAGGAGTAGCAGGAGAGTGGAGAATGGGCTTTTTGGTCTTAGATTTTCTGGGTTTGACTGTTGCCGTCCTCGGCTTCTTTAGAGGAGGCGAAGATGGAGAAGCTTGGGTTGATTTGGCACGACGCTTAGGCTTAGGTGGATTCCTAGTGTCTGAAGGCTCTACAGTCATAGGAGAAGCCCCAGAAGAGGCGATAGGAATCCTCGTCTTGGCCATGGTCGTGGCACGACGAGTACAAGCTAATGATGACGGAGGATCAAATACCCTAGCACACAGCCCTAAGAAAAGAGAATCCGAAATACACAAGTCCTAGGTTAAATTTGAAACCCTAGCAACTAGAAGTTGAAATCAAGGAGAGCAAACCCTAGAATAGGAAATGAGACCTAAGAGGAGGGGGTTTTACCTCGGAGGAGGAGTCGACGGCGGCGGACGGCGGCGATGGCCGGAGAGATGGCCGGAAGTCGAAAGGTCTCGAGAGGGGAGAAGGTTTTTCGGGCTGGAGCTGAGAGAAACAACCGACTAAAATGAATTTTAGTCGACTGAAAAAGGGTTTAAGTCGGTCTGGAAATCGAAAAGACGCATTTGCCCTAACCCACTTAGTCGGTCACAGTTCAAGCACTGACCGACTAGATTACGATCTAGTCGGTTGGTCAATGAGCTTGAACCGACTAAGTCGAAACAGAGGCAAACAGGGATTTTTAGGGCTAGAATTAGTCGGTCGCAGTATACTCACTGACCGACTAGTTTTCAATCTAGTCGGTCGGTAAGTGTACTGAGACCGACTAAAGAAGGAAAAAGATAAGAGTAAGATAAAAGCTTGATCTAGTCGGTCTGCGTTCACTTGCTGACCGACTAGATGAGCATCTAGTCGGTTGACAAATGAACTGAAACCGACTAGAAGAGTCCAAAAATTGATAATTGATTTCTCTTCACAAACCACTTGGATGAAACATCTTAACACTCTCATTAGTCATCTAAATTACCCCATAAAACGTCGAAATCTTAAATACGACATTGAAATACGAATTCGATCATAAATTCAAACATATCACATAAAACTCCCAAAAATTCAATAAATCTAGCATGAACGAAATATCGCAAAATATAATAGCATACAAGATAATTGAATGAAATATGAATCCTATATCTCGGATTCACCCATAATCCCCAATTCTCGACGCAACCGCACAAAGGAGTCCTCCTTTAGGGGTTTCGTGAAAATATCGGCGATTTGCTTTTGGGTTTCAACGTACACTAAAATGATGTCCTTTTTAGCAACATGATCATCTAAAAAGTGGTGTCGGACATCTATGTGTTTTGATCGGGAATGGTGCACCGGATTCTTTGAAAGACAGATAGCACTTTGGTTATCCACCATGATAGGGCTAGTATCACAGTGAATACCAAAATCCTTCAAAGTGTGTCTCATCCAAAGAACCTGGGCACAAGCGGCACCGGCGGCAATATATTCCGCCTCGGTGGTTGAAAGTGATACGGAATTTTGCTTCTTGGAAAACCAAGAGACAAGAGAATTTCCTAGAAAATGGCAAGTGCCACTAGTACTTTTCCTGTCGGATTTGCATCCCGCATAATCGGCATCACTGTATGAGACTAACTCATACGTGCTAGATTTCGGATAAAGTAATCCAAAATCTAAAGTGTAACTTAGATAACGGAAAATACGCTTTACCGCTACTAAGTGAGACTCCTTAGGTTGAGACTGATAACGAGCACATATGCATACGGTAAACATAATATCGGGCCTACTTGCGGTAAGATAAAGCAAACTACCTATCATACCTCGATATAGACGAATGTCTACATCCTTACCGCCCGTATCCTTGTCAAGATGCGTAGTCGTGCTCATTGGAGTCTTTTTCCCGGAAGCACTTTCCATTCCAAATCGCTTAAGCAACTCCACCGTATACTTCGTTTGGTGGATGAAGATTGCATCGTTCAATTGGCGAATTTGGAGACCTAAGAAATATTTGAGTTCGCCCATGTGGCTCATCTCAAATTGGTCCTTCATAACATTGGAAAACTCTTCGCAAAGAGTGAAGTTAGTAGCACCGAAAATGATATCATCAACATAAATTTGAACTAATAAAATATCATTATTCGCATGCTTAACAAAAAGTGTAGAATCGGCTTCGCCCATTTTAAAATTCAAATCCAAAAGAAAATTCTTTAGGCGATCATACCAAGCTCGAGGAGCTTGTCTCAAACCATAAAGAGCTTTCTTTAGTTTAAAAACATGATTTGGAAAATTTTCATTTATGAAGCCCGGAGGTTGAGAAACGTAAACTTCCTCAACAACATCTCCATTTAAAAATGCACTTTTAACATCCATTTGAAATAACTTAAAATTTTTATGGCATGCATACGACAATAAAAGTCTAATTGATTCTAATCTAGCTACCGGAGCGAAGGATTCTTCGAAATCGATACCTTCCTCTTGGCGATAGCCTTGAGCAACTAACCGAGCTTTGTTCCGGATGACGACTTGATTTTCGTCGGTTTTGTTCTTGAAGATCCACTTTGTCCCTATGACGGTGTGGTTCTTCAATGGCAAAGGAACAAGCTCCCATACCTCATTCCTCTCGAATTGAATGAGTTCCTCCTCCATGGCAAGGATCCAAGCACTATCTTCGCACGCTTCAACTATATTCTTTGGCTCAATCGATGAGGCAAAGGCACAATTGGCGAAGTGGTGGACTTGAGATCTCGTCTTGACACTATCATTAATATTGCCAATGACTTGCTCATGGGGATGGTCGCGAACGGTATGAAGCCGCTTGGGAATACCTTGATCACTAGGCACATTCTCAATAACTTCATTAGTCGGGTTAGTCTCAATAGAATCAATTGAATCAATAGACTTAGAATTTTCAAACGAATCACATAAAACATCCATAGAATCATTATCATTTGAAATTCTCGAAGTAGTAAAATTCTCATTAAAAGAGACATGAAGTGATTCCTCGATCGTAGAGGATCTTTTGTTGTATATCCGATAGGCTTTGCTACGTGAGGAATACCCAACAAATATCCCCTCATCTGATCTCGGATCAAACTTGTCCAAATTATCATATGTGTTTTTAATAAAACATTTTGCGCCGAAAACACGAAAATGTTTAACTTGAGGCAATCTACCAAACAACAATTCATAGCAAGTTTGTTTGGTGCCGGGCCTCAAAAGTATTCTATTAAACACATAACAAGCGGTGTGTACCGCTTCCGCCCAAAATTGATAACCAAGTTGACTATCTTCGAGCATAGTGCGAGCACACTCCACAAGCGTTCTATTCTTCCTCTCAACAACACCATTTTGAGGAGGTGCGCGAGGGAAAGAAAACGTGTGAGTAATTCCAAGATCATCACAAAAATTTGAGAAAGACTCATTCTCAAATTCACCCCCATGATCACTACGAATAGTGACAATGGTGGTTCCGATGAGATTTTGTACTTTCTTCACAAATATTGTGAAGTTTTCAAAAGCTTCATTTTTATTACATAAGAAAAATACCCATGTAAATCTTGAATAATCATCAACGATGACTAGTCCATATCTTGCATTTCCTAAGGAAGCAACTCTAGTTGGCCCAAATAAATCTAGATGTAATAGCTCTAGTGGCCGTTTCGTAGAAATGCTTTTCTTAGGTTTAAATGAAGATTTAGGTAGCTTGCCACGTTGACAAGAATCACAAAAACCTTTCTTTTCAAAAACGAGTTTCGGAAAACCTTTAATGGAATTTAATTTCGAAAGCTTATAAAGTGTTCCAAAGTTCACATGTCCAAAGCGTCGATGCCATAAGTGTTGTTCACTTGTGTTGGCAACGAGACATTGTTCATATGACTTACGAAGATCCAAAATATAAATATCTTTATGGCGTGTGCCGGAAAATAATAATTTATTATTATCATTTGAAATATGACACAATCCTTTCGCAAAGCTAACTTTGTAACCTTTGTCACAAAGTTGGCTTATTGAAATAAGATTATGATTTAAACCATCAACTAGATAAACATCACTAATTAAGGGTTTAGAAGGGTTACCCACTTTACCAACACCGACGATGGTTCCGCTCTCGTTGCCTCCAAATACGACGCGATTTCCATTTACAATGGGAACCACTCCGGAGAGCAATTGAGCGTCACCCGTCATGTGTTTTGAACACCCGCTATCGAGTATCCAATTCCCTTTGGAGCTAAATTTAAATTTGTTGCTCCTTTTCTTTTTCTTTTCCTTGAGTACCTAAAGATAGAAACATTCATATCATGGTACCCAAGGTCATTGGGTCCTCAAAAGTTAGACCTTTGGAAGCCAAGTCCAATTGGACTTAG
This sequence comes from Scilla litardierei, assembly GCA_030789695.1. NCBI lineage: Eukaryota > Viridiplantae > Streptophyta > Magnoliopsida > Asparagales > Asparagaceae > Scilla > Scilla litardierei. The sequence continues at coordinate 55,741,611 of CM061141.1, forward strand.
ACTTCCCCACATAATTTCTACTATGCACAACATCCGAAAAATAAGCATTCATATACATTTGTTTTTCGTCCATGCTTGTGTCCTTTGGGCTCCAAATAGTGAAAATTTTGGGAGCCATCATCCTATTGGGTGCATGCATGCGTTGTTGATTTCTACGTGATGCATGTCGTGGATAGGCATAAGGAACATGATGGAATGGTGCACGACGAGAATTATTCATATGATGTTGTGGGTGAACATATGCATGTGTGGGAACACGTGCGTGAGGGTGTCTCACATGGTGTGCACGTGCCCGAGAATGTGTTGCATAAAAATCATCATATGTGTGAGATGGTGGAGTAGGACGTGTGTTCCTACGTGGCATGGTATTGGTGTACATATAAGCATGCCCCTTCTTTGGAGGTCCACCCGAAGTGGGTTTCTTTCCAAAAGAGGGTGTGGACGAGGTGGAAGCACCATTGGTAGATAAACTACCAATAGAGTGTTTGCTATCACTCGTAGAGTCACCGGAAGTTGGCCTAACAAAAGTAGTGGCCGCTTTGGATGGACATCCCATCGTATACCCCAAACCAATGTGGTGATTGGCCGGAAGTAAGTCACTTAGGATTTTATCCAAATGGTCCTTACCCTTATTGAATCTATTGATTCGGCCTAATGTGTTCTCATATTTCTCTTTGAGAGAACGCATAGAAGTATCTAGTGTGGATACTTGCGATGTGAGCACATACACACGAGATTTAAGATTCTCGTTCTCAATACTCAAAGTCGAGTTTTGAGAAGTTAAATCCGCTATCCTATGTTCTTCCGGATCATCAATGCTAACATGTTCAAGTTTAGATTTGAGATTAACAATCTCATTTCTTAACTCTTCAACAACGGTGTCGTTGTTGGTGATGATAGTCTTAGGCGAGGTTTGAATGCTAGCTAGGTCATCTTTTACTTTAGTATATCTATTTACTAACTTAGTGTATTTAGACCATAAATGAGAGTTAGCATCCCTAAGATCATCCATAGTTACCTCATCGCCTTCGTCGTCGCTATCATCGGAAGAGTAAGATCCTTGATCATGCTCCTCTCTTGCCATGAAGCACATGTGCGCTTGCTCCACTTTCTCATCATCCGACTCTCCACTTGAGGAATCCTCGGAGTCGGTGAATGTTGCTCCGACAAGTCCCTTTTTGTACCCCTTTTTGTACTTCTTTGACTTGTTGAACTTCGGCGCCTTCCACTTCTCCTTTTGCTTGTTTTGAGGACAATCCGCTTTGATGTGTCCTGGCTTATTGCATTTAAAGCACAAAGGTGGAGAGGCGTTAGTAGAAGTAAATTTAGATTTTTGTTTGAAGTTACCCTTTCGGAAGAAGCGATTGAACTTCTTTGCCATGAGTGCAATGGATTCCATGTCCATTTCTTCTTCCGAGTCCTCATCATCGGTAGAGGTGGATGAAGCCGCCTTGAATGCAATCGCTTTTTTCTTAGGCGCGTCTTGGTTCAAATAGGACTTCATCTTTTCTTGTAACTTCACCTTGCTATCTTTGCGTACCTCGTATGACATCAAAGTACCCATTAGTTGAACTACGGTATATTTGTTCATGTCATTACCTTCCTCGATGGCGAAGGTACGTTTTTCCCAAGAAGAGGGAAGTCCTTCAATAAGCTTTGAGCACTTCTCCTTTTGAGTGTAGGACTTACCGAGGGCCTCTAACTCGTTTATTATGTCAACGAAACGAGCGTAATATTCCTTCATCTTCTCGCCCTGTTGCATATGAAACATTTCGTAATCTTTGTTTACGACTACGAGTTTAGAGTCTCTTACCCTACTTGTCCCTTCATGAAGAATGAGGAGGGAGTTCCAAATTTGATATGCACTCTTACATGTGCATATCTTATTGAAGTCCTCGGGCTCCAATGCGCATTGCAAGGTGTTCATTGCCTTGGCATTGCTTACCTCCGCGGCGACCTCCGCGGTAGTCCATTTCTCAAAGTCTTCTTCTTTGGGCTCAATGTATTCCTTCATTGTAGTCCTCCATAAGGATGCACTCCGGAGGAAGGTTTCCATCCGGCATTTCCAGTACCCGTAGTTGGTACCGTTGAAGAATGGAGGCCTCGTAGAGGAATGTCCTTCCATCACCGAAGATGCTCCTTCTCGTTCCTGAAGGTGTCATAGTTGGAAGGTGGACGCACGGTCTTGTTGTCGTTGGCAGACATAGCTAAGTATCTGGCTCTGATACCAAATGTAATGCCCTACAAACTACTGCACAAGTACTAGAGGGGGGGTGAATAGTACTTTAAAATAATAAGGAGTATAATTCCAAATTAAATTGCAAACAACTACCAAATCAATTTGCGGAAGCTTAAATTGAATGACAACAACAAAATTAACAATGCAAACAAATGATGTTAATGTGTTCGGATCCACCCAAGTCTCCCCGACTTGTTCCCGGTGATCCTACGTCCCAACCACCCGGATCCCCTCCGGATACTTGAGTTAGAAACCCTAACTCAAGATTTCCACTATGAATATCTTGTGAAAAACCTTCACAAGATCAAATCATACAACAACGGCAATAGTGAATCCCACAACCTGGGATCACAACCTTCTCTCACAACCGAGAGAATCAACAAGCAATATAAAAGAGTTTATATTGAAATAAGAAAACTTACCACAAAATCCTATACCTTGAGTTTTTCTTACCCAATAGGTGAAATGAAGGATTTGAAGAAGATGAAGTCACCAAGACCTAGCACCAAGGAAATGACCAGCAATCGGTGCCTAGGGATGATTTGGAGACTTGGATCAAGCAATAGCTTGAAGAGCTCACCAAGAACAAGCTTCTCTCAAGATGGATTCTAGATCTAGAATAGTGAGATAATGGGTTTCTTGTGAGGAAGAGAGCTTTAGATTTGAGTGAGAATGGCTATCTCTTTTGATCTCAATGAATCTCTGAATGGAAGCTCTAACCTAGATAGAAATGACCTAGGTTCATATTTATAGGGTCCTATAAAAACAACTTAGATCATTCTCCAACGGATAGAAATCTGGGAGAATTAGTCGGTCAAAGAACAATCACTGACCGACTAGTTCATCAACTAGTCGGTCAGTCAAACAGCATGTACCGACTAAGAGAGGAACTGAGAAGAAAGAGAATTTTAGACCTAGAAATCTAGTCGGTCCAAGAAGACATTCTGACCGACTAGTTTCACAACTAGTCGGCCAGTCAGTGAACGTAGACCGACTAAGAGGCAAAATGAAATAGTCTGAACACAAGTTGACTTAGTCGGTCCAAGAACAAAAGTTGACCGACTAGATTATCAACTAGTCGGTCACCAAACATTCTTAGACCTACTAACGATAAACAGTAGCTTAGGAGAAATTTAGCATGAACAGTAAGTCACAACTAGTCGGTCAAAGAAGCATCACTGACCGACTAGTTCACAAACTAGTCGGTCGGTGAGTCAACGTAGACCGACTAACTGTAAACAGTAAAGTCCAAGAAATTAAGGAATCAAACTAGTCGGTCCAAGAAGAGTTGCTGACCGACTAGATCACCATCTAGTCGGTCAGTACTTCTTCTTGTACCAACTAACATGCACAAACAAGTCCGAATCGAAGCGCGACGCTTCGAGGAAGTTAGAATGAACTTGTACTAAGATCCTAGAGCTACGATATGAGCGTTATGAGGTTAGAATGGTAAGATATACTCAAGGCTTAACATTCTATATATCGAAGCTAAAAAGACTATAAATAAAACCTTAATAAACGGTCTTCGAGAGCTTCGATTGATTCTTCATAACTTCCAAAATGGCGCAAGAGCTTCAACGAAGCTTTAGGCATGAATACGAGTTTTGTGAAGTGTTGAGATGTCGCTTTGAATGTTCTCGTGAATTTGGCGACGATCTCCAATACTGCGCTCACAAATTGTTAGTTCATGGATTATTTATGTTTGCTCATCATCAAAACCAAATCCGGGAAGTCTAATATTCAACACCAGTTGATTGGCCGCTTTACCCTTACCCCTCCCACACGTAAACAAGCCAGGGTCCCTACACACGATGCTTAGTAAATGAGCCAGGGTTGCCCCGCACAAGAGCTTGTTTCTAGGTTCACAATTTGGCGTAGGGTTGTGCCCGCTAAAAGCAGGTGCCTAGCCTCAATAAATTCACTAGGTGTAGCGGTGTTGCGCGATCACGGGAACATTTAAAGAATGCAATGACATGACAATTAATTCGCGTACCGTTAATTGGAATTAAACATGACATGGTAGTACTTATGCAACATGATAAATGACGGATCTAGCTTCGTTGTCAAGCTAGATCCTGAAATTGCGCCTAGGCGAGTATCATTTCATCGCCTAGTCTCTTTTACGCCTACAACAAGCAAATGGCTTAAGACATGGCCCAAAACCCTAAGTGGCAAGTTTCACTTCCCTAGCACCGAGGATGACGATCAACGAGGCACGTCACAAAAATGTTAACTACGGAGATGAGATCGCTGCCATGTCAAAACAATATTAAAACAACATCCAACCTAGTTTTATTAGGGTTTAACAAGAATCACAAAAGGGTTACGAGAATATTAAAGGATCGATTTATTATCGTATCGTTAGCGGAAGAACGATGCCGAGCAAGCACGACGACGGAAGAACGATCCGAAGAACTACGGTTCAGATCTGGAATGGATGGAGAAATATGGAGAAATGGGGTTTTGGAGGTTTTTCGACGGCCTAGAGGAGGTGGCCGGCCTAAATGGAGGAGGAGAGGGGCTCTTGAGGAAAGAGGAAGGGCTAGAGGAAGGTTGGGGAAGATCAGAGGTCAAGGGGGAAAGAAAATGGCCAAGAGAAGAGAAAGAAAGAAAAGAAAACGTTTGGGGTTTAAATAGAAAATCGTGTGGCGGCTGGGCAAAACCTAGGGTTTCGACAGCGGTTAGTCGGTCAAAGAAGGTTGGCTGACCGACTAGTTCGAGAACTAGTCGGTCGGTCGGCTAAATGTGACCGACTAACACCAAACAGTAACTCAGGTCATCAAAATGGTCAAGGAATTAGTCGGTTAAAGAATAATGGCTGACTGACTAGTTTACAACCTAGTCGGTCGGTGGTTGTTCTTAGACCGACTAACGATAAACAGTAACTTAGGTAAAATTAATCAAAGGAACTAGTCGGTCTGAGAGCAAGTTCTGACCGACTAGTTTCACATCTAGTCGGTCGGTGGTTGATCTTAGACCGACTAAGAGTAAACAGTAACGTCTGAATTATTGATTCAATGAACTAGTCGGTTTGAGAAGAGTCGCCGACCGACTAGATCTCAATCTAGTCGGTTGGTTCCCCTTCTTGAACCAACTAAGGTGCACGAAAAGTGCCGAATTGAAGCGCGAAGCTTCGAAAAGATTTCTATAGCTTCTAAAATCACTCTAACTCTAAAATATGAGCGATTTGAAGTTCGTCATGAGTGACTTACTCCAAGATCAACGATTCTAAGGAAGAAGCTAGAAAATCACAACGAAACGAACGAAAACGAAAGCTACGGAGACGAAAACCATACATAAGGAGAAAATCCTCCAAAACGTATATATATAGTATAGATAATCCAAATACATGAAAACCAGTCGTTACAAGACGTACCCAAAAGTTGTGGGGACCAGGATAAAAATCCGTGTGTCTGCGATTGCTTATCTGTGTTTGTTTATCTTTGCTCTTACTTTATTATTTGCTAATTGTTGTACATCTATTGCAAAGATTAACTTTCTTTTATCCACTGTGAATAAAGATATAATATTTGTATTACATGTAATCTTCTTTATCTTAACTGTGCTTATAAATTTTCTGGGAGTCGACTACTGTTCAGAGGGAGTCGACTACTTGCTGTGAAATTACTCTGTGATTATTAGATTACTTTGTTGATTAAGAACCAAGCGTAGATCGCTCTACTTGGTTTCTTAGGCAACATTGGAAGGATTTGTTTTGTGTTAATTTGTAAAGAACGAAAAAGGTTTATCTCTATACAACACTATTCAACCCCCTTCTAGTGTTGTTTGCCATCCACAGGATCCAACACTTGGTTTCAAAGAGAGGCTACAAAAGTGATGACATCAATATCTTTCCATTCTAAAGGATTGAATACCATGCGACCACCACTATTCAACGGAACTAACTATGCTAGCTGGAAGATCCGAATGAAGACTCACCTGGAGTCATTGGACATTGAAGCTTAGACAGTTACTAAAGTCCCGTACATCGCACCTACCGACATTGAATTTGGGAAATGGTCAGTCGACGACAAGAAGAGAGCAAATCTCAATGCAAAGGCAATGAATGCACTATTTTGCGTCGTAACAGGAAATGAGTTCAATCGAGTCTCCCAATGTGAGACAGCACACCAAATATGGCACACTCTTCAGGTAAGTCACGAAGGAACTTAAAAGGTAAAGGAATCCCGCATAAACGTTTTACATTCAAAATTCGAATCGTTTAAAATGGAAGAAGGAGAGAGTATCACAGATGTGAATACTCATTTTACTAACATTACGAATGAGCTTGCAGGATTGGGAAAGAAACTTTTCGAATACGAAAAAATAATGAAGATACTAAGATCCCTTCGACCCGAGTGGAAGGGAAAGACAACTGCCATTCAAGAAGCTCATAACGTAAAGGACCTTACCATCGAAGAACTAATGGGAAATCTCATGACATATGAGATTGAGCTTGAAGAAGATAAGAAGATCGAAGAAAAACCAAAGAAGAAGACTCTCGCATTTAAAGCCCAAGAAGAAGATTCCGACTACACTGACAAAGAAGACCATATCGCCTTCATATCAAAGAACTTTAAAGAGTTCATCACAAGTAAGTATGGTAAACGCTCTTTTAGACCCACTAACGGTATTATTTGTTTTGTTGCAATAAACCAGGGCACGTCAAGAGAGACTGTCCATTGGAAAGAAACAATCGTGATTCCATTGATCGTGGGAAGAACAAAGACACTAATGAAAAGAGAAACAATGGAAGAAACAAATTCCGACGACCTAAGAAGGAAGCTTACGCAGCCTTCGACCAGAGCGACGATTCCTCGTCCGATGAATCCTCAGCAGAAGATAATGATGAAAGAAGAGAAACAGCACACATGTGCTTCATGGCTTCTACATCCTCTAAGGTAAGTTCGCATCATAATTCATTTAGTGACAATGATTCGTCATCAAGTAATGATGAAGATATGGACTATATGGGAGCATATAAGGAGCTATGCAAAATGCATGAAAAGCTCATAAAAGAACATACAAGAACACTAAGAAATATTAAAAGGGATACTAAAGAAAAAGAAGAAACCATTAAAGAAAATAGTCTCCTTAAAGAAAAGAATGATTCTTTGCAAAAAGATATTTTATCTGTAAATGAAAAGGTTGAGAATCTGAATAATCTTCTCGTATCCGTCAAAGATAAATACGACGCTACGATGAAAATTATTGAGAATTTCAACAAAGGAAAAGGGAAGCTAGATAGTTTAATAAATAACCAAAAAGCCTCATCTAGCAAAACCGGACTCGGTTATGATTCACATCATACCAAGAAACAAGTTAAGCATATTAGGATGCATCATTCTAACAAAAAAATTTTGAGCATCTGAACACCGAAGAACTTGTCCGATCAACAAGAGAAAAGGTACGCTACAAATTTTGTTCAACAAGTTCACTTAAGCAAAAACTATAAATATACTCTTTATGAAGGAACTAAACCGCACTGAGTTTGGCTTCGTAAAAACTAACCGTCTGGACTCAAAAGCCAAAGAGTACCATAAACGTTTATTTTTTTCAGGTACTCTAACGAAACGAAGAGAAGAAAACAAGATCCAACGCTTGATAACTAGATCAGCATCAGAAGCGCTCTTTTACGACTTAACCAGTTTTTTATATATATTCTTAAATTTGTTTATATGAGTTAATATTTTTTCTCTTTATATGATTATAAATGTTTGCGTTATACTTTTAAAACATCGCTTGTTCAGAAAACACACTCAGACTTGGATCAAAACCTCTCGGGATGAGAAAACGATTCAACCCAGTAGGGAGTCGACTACCTACATGAGGGAGTCGACTACCAGTGGTTGTGCGGAATTCTGGGTTTGTTTTTTGACTAACTCCTATTGGGTTCTATGGAGTTAATGGGTTCATACCCTAAAGGCAACTTATACCCAATAATCTAAAACTCTATCCCAACCATTCAATTCTTGATCCAATGGCCCTCATTCTTCACCATCTTTCACTCTCTTGTTAAAACCACTCAAAGAGAAACCCTAGGTTAGCCGACTACCCCATTTCCACTCTTCTCTTGAAAATTTCTCTTGGTGCTTCGGTTATTTGGAGCTCTATCAACCTTTGATTTCATCCCTCTCTCAAACATACTCAAGGTAAAATCTTTTCTCACCATCTTTACTTTATAATTTTTTTTCATATCTAGTATTGTAAACTCTTGTTTTTACTCTATCTAGATGCCTCTCAAGAAGAGAAAAATTTCAACTGAATCTTTATCTGAGAAAGGAACAATCTTACCCTATCTGTTTAGGAGCACCACATATGAACACTTTGTCAAAATCTCTAAGAAACACATCCTCCATGAAAGATTTGTCAAACTTGATGATGTAGTAAACTATGGGATTGATAGCATACTAGAATTTCAGAACTTGGCCAACCTATTTTCCTCTGAAAACACTTATCTCTGCTATCCTAGGCTTGTGCACCTATTTTATGCTAATATGGATTACGATCTTGCCAAAAGCCGATTTGTCACCAAAGTTCTTGACACAAAACATTCCATAACCGTCAAATCCCTTAGAGAAGCCCTAAACATTCCATACACTGGCATGTTACTTGATAAAATAGAGATGACTGATAGTAATATCTTGGAGAGAATATATTTGCCAGGAAAGTACTTTCAAACTAAACTCCCTTGTAGCGATCTTTGCTATCCGGGTAGAATTCTTGCAAATATACTATCTTACAATATTACCCAAAAATCTGGTAGTCACTCTATATTGTCTGAGAAGCAGGCCAAATGTATCTATGCTATGTTAGGGAACATCCGCGTCAATTGGGCCAAAGTCATTATGGACTCTATTCTTGCTTCAGCTTCTTCAGATAGACCCTCATCAAATCTAGCACATGGACACTATCTCACTATCTTGTTTATTACCTATAATGTGCCTTTAGACAATGAAACCACAATTTTAGAACCGGCACGCATATTTGATGTCCATGATGTTGGAAGAATGAACCTATATCATGACCTTAATGTGAACATTCCCGAAGAGAAACTTGCAGCTGAAGGAGGATCATCATCCTCCAGGAGAGGTAAGAAAATTGTTGTTTCAGATTCTGAGGAGGAAGAAGAAGGAGAAGAAGAAAAAGGAAGCGAGGAAGAAGAAGAAGAAGCGCCGGCATATATCTTTGAACTTCAAGAGATGCTTTTGAAGAAAATTGGGAAGTTAAAGATATCACAAGAGAAAGGCTTCGATGAACTCAACAAAAAGGTGGACGATCTCAAATAATTCGTGGTCAAAAGCAACAAAATGACGGAGGAAACGCTTGTCATGATCCTTGATGAGATCAAGGAATTGAAGAAGAACGACGGTCATCCTTGATGTTTCATTCTATTGCTTTCAAATAATGGTTCCTAAAACTATGATTTCGAACTTATGGTCTGTAATAACTCTAATATTGTGTGATGCTTGCTACCTCTTCATATCTATGAACTTATCTATTATGCAAAATATTGGTTGATCTTATGCTAACATTTCTTTTTGCAGGAATAGTCATTGAATTCCCCTCTAAAAATCATGTTATGATTAATATGAATGTTATTATGCTTTGTCATTAATTTTTTTGTTGATGACAAGGGGGATAAAAATATGAAATGTAAAAATGAATATATCATATGAATGTATTGTTTTGCTAACGGCTTCGATGCAGGGGGAGAACCGCATCAAAGCAGGGGGAGTAAGTATACTTTCATGTATTTTCATATTTCAACTTACTTCATTTTTCATTTGGGTGTCATCATCAAAAAGGTGGAGAGTGATGAAAATTGAATTCCACCCCAAGTGATTTTGATGATGAGCACACCAAATGAAGTTTAGTGTACTAACTACACTACAATTAAGTATGCAGGATGTGTGACAAATGAAAAGCCTTATACATACTCAAAGAAACGCAATCTATGCTTAAAGACAAGAACAAACGTTGCTAAGATCAATGATGAAGCTCAAAGCTCAAATAGACAAAGAAGCTCAAGTGAAGCTCACATCCACTCCATCAGTTGATCAAGCTTCTGAGGACATGTCCTAGTCTTTAGTGAGTGTGTTGTGTCTCTCTTAGGGTATTGTTAAAGCCAAGTCGTATAGACAATCACACACACACAAATGATTTCAAAAATTTTTTTAATATCTTTTAAATCATTTTCAAAAAAGATATTTAGAGCTTTTTCTAGTCGTTTTGTATTTCCGTAGTGAAACTCCACTACACCTTGGAGTAAACTACTTGATTGACTAGCTGTGGTTCAGCAGAAACTCCTCTGGGAGTCGACTACCAAAGGTAGGGAGTCGACTACCAGATGTCGAAATTTGACGTTTTGACTTGATTTTTGAAATATCTTTGAGTGATTTTCTCCCATGATTTTCGGGACAAAAGTCAAAGGAATTTGAATTTTGAATTCTCAGATTTCTCCTATAAATAGAGGATCATTCTCATTGAGAAAAACACAACGTCTATTGAATTCAAATTCTCTCGTGCAAAACGTTCTAAAGTTCTCAGCTCTCATTCTCTCTTTAGCCAAATCTGTTTTACTCTTGATCTTGCAATTTTGTTATTATTTTCTGAAGATCATAATCTCATTTTATTTGGCTAACTATTTTTCAAATCCGTATTATTTTTTCTTGATTTTTTATTTAAAGGATTTTTGAAAAACATTAGATCTAGATCACAAAGACTTCATTCGTATCTTTGTGTGATCTAGAATCTTATTCTATCAAGCCACTACACATAATTTTGTCTATTACTATTTAGCTATAGAATCTGGGTGTAAATCCGATCTCCACCAATCTATTGTAGTGAATTGGATATTGGTTTTATTTTTGTGATTACCCCTTTGGTGTAAGGGTATTGTTGTTTGAACCATAGACAAGTCAAGGTGTTGACGTTGGAAATCCTGGTCAAGACTAGGTCGTTGAAAATCCTAACGAGTGGAGTTATGTATTTGTATTTGCCAAGGCAGATAGTGGAAATCTCGTACTGGATTGGTCGGGGACTGGACGTACCCAAAAGTTGTGGGGAACCAGGATAAAAATCCTTGTGTCTGCGATTGCTTATCTGTGTTTGTTTATCTTTGCTCTTACTTTATTATTTGCTAATTGTTGTACATCTATTGCAAAGATTAACTTAATTTCTTTTATCCGCTGTGAATAAATATATAATATTTGGATTACTTGTAATCTTATTTATCTTAATTGTGCTTATAAATTCTCTGGGAGTCGACTACTATTCAGAGGGAGTCGACTACCGGCTGTGAAATTACTCTGTGATTATTAGATTACTTTGTTGATTAAGAACCAAGCGTAGATCGCTCTACTTGGTTTCTTAGGCAACATTAGAAGGATTTGTTTTGTGTTAATTTGTAAAGAACGAAAAAAGTTTATCTCTATACAACACTATTCAACCCCCCTTCTAGTGTTGTTTGCCATCCACAGGATCCAACACTCCCAACATAACAATTTCAACATAAACTAATCTCCATGCAACATACACACTTCTCCATCAACATGTATATAACTTAACTAGGGATCTCTTGCATCATAATCTATTTCCATAAACCATCTCCAACCATTGAAATACAATCTCATAAATGCAACCAAGTAAATGCTAGGCAAGGGTTCTTTAAGAATGAAACTAATTTTGATAAAATCCTAATTAGTGAGAAAACACATTCAAGGAAAACAATTTCAGTTTGCTGGAAAAATGTGGACAGTCATGAATATGGACAGAGATCATCCATTTACGTCGTGAATTTAACAAAACTTAGTAAATAAAAGTTGTAGATATGCTAGTTTTACATATGCCCACCAAATTTTAAAAAATAATCATGTGTATGTGATTTATGGTGCTTCATTTAACAACAGAGAGCAAATCTGCAGAAAAACAGACGATTGTCTCAATTAAATCAGTGTATTACGCATAGCTACAGTCAAAACTGGGTGAAACGTTTGTAAATTAGGACTTTCTGATTTCCCTAGTATCCGAAATCATCTAATTTCATTAAGTATCGTGGCCGTTGTCATCGTTGGTACATGGTCTCAAAACAAGCTGGAATCTGCCATGCTGCCAACTAAGCCATTTTTCTCCCAATACTTGAACTAAACATATATCAAATTTTATATGAACTTGGAGTAGAACTTCATGAACTACATGAATATATATTTTCAGATTTTTATTTGAACTAAAAATAACAGATTTCATCAGTTAAACTGGGGCCAGATTGCTGGAAATTTCAGATTGCTTAATAAAGATGGCAACTAATGGATTTGCAAACAATTTCTACTTAAAACCTAACATGCGTCAATACCCTAATTGGAGTAGGATTCCTACCTTTTGGAGAATCAAAACACTCCATCAATTTCAAGTGAACTCCACCATGAATCCAAGCTCCAAACCCTAATCCATCTCTTCCCCCAAACTCTTCTTTAGCTTTCCCCCTTCCCTCTTTCTCTTTCTCTTTCTCTTTCTTTCTTTCATCTCTTCTTTCTTTTTCTTTTTCTTTTTGCTTGCTGGGAACTTTCGGCCATTGGGGGGATTTCGGTAGAATTTTGGATGGGGGAGAAAGAGAAAGAAAAGGAAATGAATGAGAGAAGAATGGAGAAGCTTGAAGAGAAAAGAGAATTAATGAAAATGAGAATCCGCCTAATTACAAGTTTGCCATTCGCATACTCCTCTCTTTCTAATTAAAATCATTCTTCTCTCTTCTCCATAATAATCTAAGCCACTCTCGTATGCTTAAGACACATCACCTAAATAATTTAAAACAACCCACATAACAATACTTACAACCAAGGCCATTATCCGAATTTAATAATAATAATAATGATTAGCACCAATTAATCTCATTAACATAATCATAATAACAACCTCTTAAAATAATCTTCACAAAGTAATTATCTTAAAATAATCCATATTAAACTAATATTGAAAGTACCTTTTTACTATACTTACCCACCAACTCGAATCTTGTTACAAATTCATAAATCCAATAACGCCAATCATTTTTATACCTCATATACATCTATATCCATCCAATAGGTCATTCAACACATCATTACTATATACATTACGCAGTTACTATATGCACCACACAATTCACATATACACTACGGAGGCACACATGCATAGTATGTACTCGTTCAAGCACACGTATACTACATGCATCAATCAAATAGACATACCCTAGCATACATGGCACTTGGGCCATTACATTCTACCCACCTTAAAATAAAGTCCGACCTCGGACTTTCCAACTGAGAACATAGCTAAGGATGAGCAGATATATACAGTAGGGTCAATCTATCTCAAGCATATATGAAGGCAAAGCACACCAATAACCAAATACTCATACAAGCATTTCAACCATACATCCTGAGTTACATCCATACGTATACTCACGCTATTATACATTACCTCATACGCATACACCTCAAACACCTACTACATGAATACATCACATGGTCACATCCATTACCCATACACACAAATACACACAACACGATACTTCATATACAGGGATGGTAGAGCACTGCATACGCACATCAGTACTAGATCACGGGCATACAACCTGCAGCCAACACACACATGTATATGTCACTGCTTACAATCATAGAATACCATACATTATACAGTCCAACATCCTTACCATCTCACACTGATCGTTGCCCCGGTAATGCACACGTACACGGGACAAGCGACTCGTGGTCTTACCGCAAGCGCACGGCGTAGTGGCGAGCAGGTATCGAACTCAGGGAGGAACAATGACAATATCTCGTTCTAATCATCTAGCTATCAAAATGGTCAAGAATAATTTGGGGTAAAATTGTCACAATCGTTCGTATATCGATAGAAATATCAATGAAATAAAGCGCCTAGGGATAGGGAATCCCCGTTACGAACCGTATCTCATCGTTGTGATTCGTAGGTTACATTATTGCTAGACTTGAATTTTGGGTGAACTAGTCGCAACTAAATGTAGAACCAAGCTCACGCTCTCGCGCTATTGCCGGTCTATAACGAACCTAGGTTAGGGCCCAATCTCTTGCAAACCCTAACATAAACCGCTAGCGTGAAGAACGACATCATCATTCAACCGTATCTCGAGCTCACTCTCGTGCAAATTCGAGCTACGTCCTAGGTTGAGATAGTTCCTACCCGTCCAATCTCTTGCAAACGGGTATGGGTATAGAATTACGATTGAAAACCCTAGCCTTGGTCCAATCTCTTGCAAACCAATTCTAGAAGAGTCCAATCGTAAATCTAAATCGAATTTCTAGGGTTTCCTATCAATTGGGACCCAATCTATTGTAAATCCCAATCGATATGAATTCCTAGCTATCCGTAATAAATCAATCCCAACCTAACCCTAATCAATTCTAGCAAGAATTTCACCAATTTATCACAATTCAGAAATAGGGTTCATAGGGTTCATCCCTATGCCCTAAGACGATAAAACTACTCACTAATCATCATGCAATTCATAAGAAATTCAAGAGAAAAATCAACACAATTCATTGCAATAGAGAAATTATCAAGAAAAATAGAGTTTTTGACAAGAAAGGAGACAAACCAATGAGAATCCAATAGCATCCAACAAAAGTCCCCTTTCTAATCTCTCAAAAAGCCTAAATCTAATTACCTAAAAAGCTCTCTAAAAAGGCTGCAAAAAGTATCAAAGAGTTCTCACTAACTAGGGCAAAAACTGGGTTTAAATACCCCTCAAAATCGCCCAGAAATTCGTGACAAAAATGCCCATGTGCAGCCCAGAAATCGCAGTTTACGCAGCAGGCGGGGCGGCTCACTCGGCCGAGTGACAAATGTCACTCGGCCGAGTGACAGACCTTGTAAAATTACAGTAAGTGGGGACTTTTCGG